>SJYO01052474.1:51886484-52116530 GCA_006410555.1 Capra ibex | reverse complement strand
TATGAGGAAAAGGATAAACCTTGGTCAGACAACAAGGTACAGGTCAAGATTGACAACGAAGGACTGGACGTATGTCTAAAGAGTTCTCCGTCCAGTCCACCAGACCATAAGGGTAGAGAAAGTCTTAAAAGGTGTCAACTAACACTAGGTGTGTCAGTTGCCGAAACCGTATCAGTTATTTCGTCTTTATCTACAAAAAGACCTTGAGAGAACGAAAAAGGTACTAGGTTTCCTACAACCGTTAAACTAGAGACCAAGGAGACGGAAAAGATTTTGGTCGAACTTGTAGTCCTTCAAGTACCAAGTGCATAACGACTTCGGACCGAACCTCGTAAAACTCGTAATGAAATGATCGTACACTCTACTCACGTTAACACATCATCAAACTCGTAAGAAACCGTAACGGAAAGAAACCCTAACCTTACTTTTGACTGGAAAAGGTCAGGACACCGGTGACGACTCAAAAAGGTTTAAATGACCGTATAACTCACGTCGTGAAAGTGTCGTAGTAGAAAGTCCTAAACTTTATCGAGATGACCTTGAGGTAGTGGAGGTGATCCAAACAAGTATCACTACGAAAGATTCCGGGTGAACTGAAGTGTAAGGTCCTACAGACCGAGATCTACTCACTAGTGTGGTAGCACTGATAGGCCCAGCACTTCTAGAAAAAACATGTCAAGAAGACACATAAGAACGGTGGAGAGGAATTATATAAGACGAAGACAATCCAGGTATGGTAAAGACAGGAAATGGTTCGGGTAGAAACGTACTTCACAAGGGAATCATAGAGATTAAAAGAACTTCTCTAGAGAACAGAAAGGGTAAGACAAGAAAAGGAAGATAAAGAAACGTAACTAGCGACTTCTTCCGAAAGAATAGAGAAGAACGATAAGAAACCTTGAGACGTAAGTCTACGAATATAGAAAGGAAAAGAGGAAACGAAACACGAAGAGAAGAAAAGTGTCGACCAACATTCACGGGGTGGGGGGGCTGTCGGTAAAACGAAAAAACGTAAAGAAAAGATACCCCTACCAGAACTAGGGACACAGACATATTACAGTGCTTGGAGTAAGGTATCAACTAGTCCGTGAAATAGATAGTCTAGATCCGGGAATTTAGATAAAGAGTGAAGGTGACATATTAGTATTCCCCAAACTAAATCCAGTATGGACTTACTAGATCGCCAAAAGGGATGAAAGAAGTTAAATTCAGACTTAAACCGATATTCCTCAAGTACTAGACTCGGTGTCAGTCGAGGACCAGAACAAAAACAACTGACATATCTCGAAGAGGTAGAAACCGACGTTTCTTATATTAGTTAGACTTAAACCACAACTGGTAGACCACTACAGGTACACATCTCAGAAGAGAACACAACAACCTTCTCCCACAAACGATACTGGTCACGTAAAAGAACCGTTTTGAGGGAATCAGAAACGGGACGAAGTAAGGCGTAAGGTTCCGGTTTAAACGGACAATGAGGTCCACAAAGAACGGAAGGATGAAAACGTAAGTCAGGGGATATTACTTTTCCTGTAGAAAAAACCCACAATTAAGATTTTCCAGAACATCCAGAAGTATCTTGGCAAGTTGAAGTCGAAGAAGTCGCAATGGCCAACCCCGTATCTGAACCTAATGACACTATAACTTACCAAACGAACCTCTGCTTGTCTCTAGTAAGAGAACAAAAACTCTAACGTAGGTTCATGACGTAAAGCCTGAGAAAACAACTGGTGCTACCGATGATGCAAAGAAGACTCCCTAAGGACGGGTGTGATCATCTACATTACCAATAGACTCAATTTAAGTGGGTAAGGTCAGGCAAAACCAAGCGACTAAGGATCTTACAGTTGTAAGTGAGAACGGTAGAGAACAAACTGGTGAGGGTTAAACGGAACTAAGTACCTGGACTGTAAGGTCCAAGGATACGTTATAACGAGAAATGTCGTAGCCTGGAACGAAGATAGTGGTCAGTATAGGTGTCGACCCATAACAAAAACGAAACCAAGGTAGGGAAGTAAGAAAGACCTCAATAAAGAGGTGACTAGAGGTCATCGTATAACCCGTGGATGACTGGACCCCTCAAGGAGAAAGTCATAGGATAGTAAAACGGACAAGTATGACAAGTACCCCAAAAGTTTCGTTCTTATGACTTCACCAAACGGTAAGGGAAGAGGTCACCTGGTGTAAGACAGTCTGGAGAGGTGGTACTGGACGGGCAGAACCCAACGGGACGCCCGTACCGAATAAAAGTAACTCAATCTATTCCGATACCAGGATCACACTAATCTGACTGATCAAAAGACACTCATACCAAAGTCACACAGACGGGAGAAAACGAGAGAACGTTGTGGATGGTAGAATGAACCCAAAGAGAATGGAACCCGCACCTCATAGAGAAGTGTCGAAGAGGTCGTTTCGTGTCGACGACGAGGAATGAAACCTATTCCCCATAGAGGAGTGGTGGTGGGAAGGTCTGGAAGTTGCACCCTACCGAGGAGATCCGGGAGGACGCGGACGCGACGGTGGCGAGGAACCTACACCCCACCGAGGAGAGCAGGCGGCAGGGACTGGAGCCTGTGGGCCATCGAGGAGGGTCGGCGGCGGGGACTGAAGCCTGTGCCCCATCGAGGAGAGCCAATAAGGACACGGCAGAGTCGGACCATGAGAACCGGTGACGGGGACTGGAACCTACACCCCATTGAGGAGAACTGGCAGCGGGAAGCCCGTACCCCAGGAGGGCCGAAGACGGGGACTGGAGCCTGCACCCCATCGAGGAGAGCCGGCGGACGTGAATCACGTGTCCAGCGTCGGCGGACGCGAATCACGCGACGTAAACAACTGACTTCAAATGTTTATGAAAACGTAGAGTCACTACGGACTGGTTCGTGACCCAGACTTACAAGTACAAAGAACCACTCGGACAGAACACAGCGAAGTCGGTACCGAACGGGACTAGTAATCATAGACGGGTCTCTTGAACCGTAGAAACACTGGGGTACCTGACATCAGGTGGTCTGAGGAGACAGGTACCCTAAAGGGTCCGTTCTTAAACAACAGGAAGTCTACGAGTCAGTACAGTCTGAAAAACGCTGGAGTACCTGACGTCGTGTGGTCCGAAGGGACACGAAGTAGAGGGTCCCAAACAATTTTGAGTACAGGTAACTCAGGCACTACGGTAGGTTAGTAAAGTAGGAGACAACAGGGGGAAGAGGAGGACAAAAGTTAGAAAAGGTCTTAGTCCCAGAAAAGATTACTCAACCGACAACCGTAGTCCTTATGATCCATCTGTAAGAGAAGGGTCCCCTAGAAAGACTGGGTCCCTAACTTGGGTCCAGAAGACTTAACGTCCGTCTAAGAAGTGGTAGACTCGGTGGTCCCTTCAGGACTCTTGAACCGTCGAGTGTGGACTTGACCTCCTACTAAAAGGGGAGTCTCCTGTAACCCGTTACAGACCTCTGTAAAGACTGTAAATACATTGTCGATTTCTTCCAATAACTAGAGATCACCCATCTCCGGTTCCTACGACGATTTGTAGAATGTTCCCACTCTTTTGAACTCGATCTTTGCAAGAGAAGACTTAAAGTTGTCATCTTTGTACTGATATATATCTTCGATTGCCAAAGAAGTACCTTTATATTTAAGTCCTCCTATTTTACACATGAAGACTCCTATTACTCCACCTACCCTAATAAGTAAGACATCAACGTGTGGACTGAGATGGGTACCCTTGGACCGACATGGGGTAGAGACGACGAACAATTACACCCCTTTTGACTACTCCTGATTAACCCGACGAATCCACTCGAGGGTTCCCCACGAGGGTCGGAGAAACGAGAGTTACCGACGAAACATGTGGTGAGAATACAACAAGAGGTACCTCCGTGTTCTTCTTGACACAATAAGATAAGAGTGGACAAGTTGTCCAAAACAGACTTGTCAGAAACTCTTTATTTATAGAAAATTTCCCCTTTTTTTCGTGTGAACCGGAAACTAAGGACCTTCCGGTCTACTGGAGAAAGTTTCATTGAGATCTGATAAAACACATCTCAACCCTCCTTTAACGAGTTTTACGTAAAAATAAAGATGACAGATAATAGATAAGAGAAGTTGTGGTGCTAATACACAAGAAACCAAACTTATCACAATGGACTATAAACGTGACTCAGATAAGAGTGTAATCTTGAACAAAAGAATTGAGAATAAGATCCTATACATTAAGTTATACCTAGGACTTAACTTCGTTACACCATGTCTATTTTATGTGATAGGAACCTTAAGAGTTCACTTAATTTTCTCACATGTCTAATACTTCTTTAGACAGGGTCACGTCTGACGGACGAACATAAACGTGAATACTCTGGGTATTAATGCATCACCAGAGACAACAACTTATAAGTTAACAAAAGTTCAAAACCCTTAATATTGGTTTTACCGTTAACTGCAACAATACCAACTCAATTATCAATAAAGAATTCCTTTGTAGGATCTTTTCATTTTAATGAGTTTCCCTTATATTTTAAAATTCCGGAACTCATGTTAAACGGTTTCTATGGAGATCTTTCAACATGACTAAATATGAGTCTTAGCTATCTATACGTACCTGTACTTGAAAGAAAAAATCTTCAATACTGGTTCTCAACCGCATCCTTACAGATCCTCCCAGTTCTCATATCACTCGCTTGGACGGAGTGACACTGGGGTTTGACAACCTTGAGCAAGAGAATAATGTGAACGAGGATGAACGAACTGAAACCGGGGAGTGGACAACGTCCTTGTACACTCCGTACGAGGAGGGAGTCCCGGAAACGTGAACGATCAACTCTTTATTTTATAACGGACGGTATAACCATTCCTTTCCTAGATCGGTGGTGCAATGTCCACCGGGTTTACACTCGGGACTCCCTTGAGTCCTTCCTTTGTTTCTTACAGACGGTAGCTCGTCAGTAGTCTCACTTCGGTGAGGGGAGGAGGTACTCTTTCGTGAAGACCGGGGTCTTTCGCCTCCACGCGTAGTTTCCTACTAAAACCACTTGGGTCTGCGAACGTAGAATGGTATACGTCTCTTCGTGATTTAAGGAATTGACCTCTATAGATCATAAGAAAATAATTGTCATTAGATAACAAAACTGAAGGACCATACCAACGTTTTTGAGGATATATAAGACCGAGTGATGAAGGAGAACCCTCTTCAAATGAGTCCCACTAAACTCTACGACGGAGGACCCGAGTTTCAGGATTCTTGTAGGTGACTTATTTTGTATTGAGAGTTGAAAATCCAACACGTAAAAATAAAGTCAGTTGTACGAGAGAACCGGACACTGTACTAAAGGGGTTCACAAGTGTACTGAGTAGAGGAGTGAAGAGCATCCGGAAACGAGTGTAAAACGGAGAGTGACTTCGAAGGGGACCGAAGGGATAAATTCTGACGTAGGACGGGGAGGGTGTGTCTATATGAGTGTCTGAAGTCTAAGAGGAAGGGACTGAATAAAGAGAGGTACAGGGACTACGGTGGATTCCACGTCTAAACGACGACATAGGGGTCGTGACTCCTTTGTCGACCGTGTCTTAACCCGAGTTGTTAATAAACAACTTACTCGGTGACTTGGTGACGAAACCTCAATGCGAGGACGACCAATCGTGACTAATAGAAGTGTGGTCCGACCGAAGTAGAAGGAACCGGTCTCCCCGTCGGCAAAACAAAACCAAGTAAAGGGAATGAACAGTCGAGACCACTTCAATCAATAAATATAGTGACGAACACAACAATAATAATTGACGGTACTCCGACAGTGATAATCGAGACAATAGAGATAATAGAATCCGTACAGGTTGACGGTGTCTGTCCCCAATCATTGACTGTTCGGGGTGAGACCAAACTATTTGTTAGTCAACGTATACAAACTGATCTTCGAAATATGTCTCTAGTTAAAGACTTATTTTCTGGTTCTTGGGTCATCTTTTTCCCGTTTCATAGTGAAGTCAAGTGTCATTTCATCTGTACCCCGAAACGTAGAAATACAAGTTGAAGGGAGTGTTATTCTCTTTATCTGTAACCTTCATGTAACTTTATATAAAAAAGTTACGTACCTCCACATGTTTTCAAGTCAGACAACCACTCAGTCTGAGTAGGTAACGATTTCCCTCCCATCTAACCATGTTGAGAGGAATCCCTCCCTATAAACGTCTACCATAGTCTTAGATTTTGACGAATATGGGAAACTGGGTTGTTAAAATGAAGACACTTAGATGACATTTCTATATGAGTGTTCACTCGTGTTACTACATACGTATTCTAATAAGTGGTCTCCGAACAAATATTGTCGGTCTCCACTCTCTAGTGGGTCACCGAGTACCGTCCCCTGAGCGAGAAGTCTATTCTGGGAAGATATGTTTCTTACAGATACGCCGACATCTTCCTTGGTCCTGTGTTACAAATATGACTATATCTTCCAAAATCTTCTGTGTCCTCTACTTATTTTGTCTCAGATCTTACGACGGAAAATATATTTCTTTTACCCTTTATACACAAAATTGTAAACTGAATGTACTTCTTTAAGACTTCCCTGTGTATTCTTAGATAATTGTCACCGATCTACATACCTACCCCTACCTTCAATATAGACAAGCCTTCCTCCCTCTAAGTGGGACAGAAATGTGTGTGTGAGAGAGAGAGAGAGTAAAACTTAACGTACTTACAAAATGGACAAGGTTTTATAATGCAATTTTTTTTTCAAGAATTTCTTTACTCCCTCAGACCCTCTCTCTCCGTCGTCTCCTAATTTGAATGAAGAAAACACATTCGTTGTGATAAGTAAGGTCACTCTTAAGTTCCAGACAAGACTTACGACATAATTGGTCGTGTCAATTAAAAGAACCGTAGAACACTTGACCGGAACCCCTCCCTCACACACACATGTACACACACTTGGTACCCCGCACCGAGGAAGGAGTACTATAGGACCAACGATATCACGTCTCGAGATAAACACTGTGGGGCTTTTGTGAAATTTCTTTACGACGAAGGACCGGTACTGAAGGACCCGTTAGACAGGAAGGCCTCTGACAACTCGTGCTCCTCAAAAGTACACGAAGCCCCGTCTCACTCGGTCCGCGTAAGTCTGGGGCCCGTGACAAGTCTCGTCTTGACCCGCCATTCCCAAGGTGGAACGAAGTGTGACCCCTGAACCCTCGGATAGGGAGCGGTCGCGGAGTAGAGGACCACCGAGACTGGGGTCCCGTAACCATAGAAGGGGAGGAGACGGAAGGGAGGACCCCTCGGTGGTGACTCACCACGTCAACCGCGGGACTCAGAAGACGTGGGTCTCGGCAAAGAACATGGATTTGGTGGTCACTTTTGTCCTTCACTACTTCGTTTTAAGTGGGACATAAACATGACTCGCTGAAGAGAAAGAGAAAAACAGTAAGGAGTAATCCATATCTGTGCACGTCGGCAGATGTGGCATCCTAGGGTGAAGGTGACCGAAACCTGCAAGATCCTTAAACGTTACGGCGGCGGGCGCCTGTAGCAGTTCCACCGGTATCTTACCGGCCCACGGATGGGGTTCGAGTACCTCTAGCTAGTCCAATCATCCTGACCGTCAGTAAACCGTCAATAAAATCAAAGGAAAGATAAGACTTAAAGAGGGTCTGGTCGAGAAAAAGGAGGACAAGACAGAGACCGACACAACTTTTTAGTCACACTATTATCAATGTCATATCAAACTAAGGACATGGTGTACATCACCACTACCTACCCCAAAAATATGAACAGGTTGTAGATGAGTCCTACTCAGTTATGTCCCAAACACAGGCTTCGACACTTCCTCCGCCAGTCCTGTCCCCTGGCCTGAACCCGTCGACTACGTCACCTCGACAGGGTCGTGGCGGAACGTCTCTGAGTACTGATACTCATCTAACAAAATAATGTCTGTTGTGTTTTGAATTAAAACCCCCAGTGAGAAGAGACCGAAAACGTCTTCGTCGGTTGTTCATGTTATACTGAAACAGGATAATGATAAAACTAATACTTTAATCGTATCTCCCCACCCAGAACCCAGGATCGGTCAACAGTAAAGTAATAATCTTAATTTACGTGACACCCAGATTACATAACAGACCATATACTTTTTGTGAGTCATTTAAAAATGACGTACTCTTTCATAGTGTTTCTAAAAATCGTACCAAAATGGATACCTTCGTAGGAAATCGAACCCGTGACTCAGAATACTACATTAACTAACGTCCGTTAGAGTCCCTCCAATGAAAACAGTAAGATCTCATTTACTGAATTTTTGTTTTTTCAAGTTCTGGATCATATACGGATACCCAAAGTATTTCGTACATCATACCCCAAGACCTACCGAAAGATGTAAAAGTTTTAATCCCATGGTACCGTTGAGATGAAAAATACATGAGTTATGATAAAATATTAATACGAGACATGATGAAAAGACCAGTCTAAAATAATAGACCAACTTCTGAAGATCTCCTAAACTTTCTATAACACACGTAGGTTCACTAAGTAATTTAGTATTTCCAGTTCACTCTTAATCAACTCAAACTCGTACTTACATTCCTTCTCATTTAAAACAACATTTTTTCCACAGTAGTCTGGTTGTACAGTATCAGTAACATTGACGAGAAACTCCGTCTAAAACAACTGAAATCTTCGTTAGGTACTTTCATCTCTTCACGCGAGTCATTAAAATATATGTAAACACAGTCTGTTGTCAACAAATGTGAAAAAGTGCACGACAAACTCTCTCCTATGTGTAACTTATAATGACGTTCTATACCGACCCCGATGAACCACTTCTGATTTACAACAATCCTAATACAAACAGATGTTGGGTTCTCTTGTTAACAAAGTTTCTCTATCTTCAACCGAAGAGTTCAGGTAACATGAAGGGACCACCGAGTCTACCATTTCGTAGACGGATGTTACACCCTCTGGACCCAAACTAGGGACCCAACCCTTCTAGGGGACCTCTTCCTTTACCGTTAGGTGAGGTCATCAGAACGAACCTTTTAGGGTACCTACCTCCTCGGACTATCCGATGTCAGGTGTCCCAGCGTTTCTCAACCTGTGTTGACTCACTGAAGTGAAAGAAAGAAAGAAAGTTCAGGTGTCCCGTCAGGACCCGACCGTACCACGAGGTCACAGTACCTGGGTCCGGGTAAGACAGAACAACGAAACGGAACAGACGTCCACCCCGACTCCTAGTCTCGTAGTGGATCCTCGAGTCATCTATATGTCTGAGAGTCTAGGATGGGTCTGGAGGACTGGGTCTACACTTAAAATTGTTCGAGTGGTCCCCTAAGGAACATATCAATTCAGACTCTTTATAACTTGACCTGTGGACACGGGTTCGGGCTCCGGTATAGTCTTGGTGAACCCCGTGAACAAGTTTACAAGAGATCCCGGGGTAGAGGTCTCTAAGATTCAGTCACCAAGTCCATTTGATAAAGAAAAACTAAGACGGTACCGGTCCCCACAAACCTTTGGAGAAGAAATTCTGTCGTTAAGGACTGGACGTGAGAATCCCCGGACACCTTAGTCATAGGACAGGGACGGAAACCCCTACCGGGAACAACATACACATAGTTATTAGAAAGATTTTATAAGAAAAATAAACCCTTGTTAAAATCTAACTGTCTGTTTTATGTTTCTAAAAATCTCTCAAAAACATGTTGGAAGTTGATTCAAATACGATTACAATTGTAGAACGATATTGACACCATGTAAACGGAGTTGATACGTCCTAATGATCATTAACTTGATGTTTTAAATACTCCTAAAGTAGTCACAAAGGTGATTACAAGGAGAAGACACTGTCTTAGGTTATGTTCTTATAGTTAACGTGACATTATATAGGTAGAACAAAGGAGACAGAAGAGGTCAGAAACTGTCGAAGGTTCAGAAAGGGAACAAAAAGGACCGGACTATCAAAACTCCTCATTAAATAAAGTTATGTCAAAGTGTGTGTCTTTACTGTTCTTATCATGTTTCCTGAGGACAGATGGAAAATAGGTCTGAATGATTAATAATTATAAAACGAAGTAGTAAAAAAATAGAGAACATATGTATAGGGGAAAACTTGGTAAACTCACACTGAATCTCCGTCGTAGAGAGAAATGGGGATTTATTAGTTACACAGGAAGATTTCTTATTTTAGTAAGAGAATGTATTGGTATAAGAGGAATATCTTTGGTCTTGTAATCAAGTTGTAATAGTAGATCAAGTCTCGAGTTTCGGGTATAAGTATAAAGTAGCCAATAAGGTTATTCTAGGAACTATTCACAAAAGGAGTCAGACTGTCGGAAAGTCCTAGGACTTTCCTAGTTAGTATTGTCATGTCAATAACAGTACAGGGAGACCAGAATACCGAGAACTTACCAAGGAATCTCTAAGAAATAGAAAGGACTGGATCTTTCAAGACATCTCATACGACGACGACGACGACGATTCAGCGAAGTCAACACAGGCTGAGACACGCTGGGGTATCTACCGTCGGGTGGTCCGAGGGGGTAGAGACCCTAAGAGGTCCGTTCTTGTTACTTCACCCAACGGTAAAGGAAGAGGTCACGTATTTTCACTTTTCACTTTCACTTCAACGAGTCAGTACAGACTGAGGGTCGTTGGGGTACCTAACGTTGGATGGTCCCATAAAACACCCTACCGGAAGTCAAACCCAAAGAGGTTACAAAGAAAGGTTAATCTACGTACAAAACGTAAAAACCGTCTGTCTTTCCTCTCTACTCCCAGGAGAAGTCCCGTAGTGTAGTTCTCCATGTACTTCAACGAAACAGAGTAAGAAACACTACCAAGATTTAAATGTCTACGATTATAACTCCAAGAATCTTCAATCTACTAAAACATCAGTTACTCTGGTCTTGTGTTTGTGTCCGGAGGACATGAAACTTCTGACTTGAAAAGTTGGTAACCGATTTAACATCCGGAGGACGATTACGGTATACCTCTGGAGGTCACAATTCTCTGGGTCAGGGAAAAACGGGACGTCACCGACTTCAACCTCACTCACCGTCGGAATGATAGTCCACAACAAAGAACTACCTCAACCTTCAACCGCGTTCCTAGTCTTTACATAAACGTGTTCGTTCCTTCTGAACCCGTCTCAAAAGAGGATTAGAAGATGGAACAAGTTATTTCCAGTGTAGTGGACGAAGAGAGGACAGTGTAAAACGGAAACGAGGAAACAAGAATCGATGGTAAAGTGATGTTCCATAAAGACCTTCGACCCAGTTCGTACCGACGAGGCAGAAGAGGGGGTTTGGGGGTCATAGGGAGGTGAATAGTGTGACACAACAGGAATAGATAGTTGAATTTGACCACCAGGAGTTTGGACTCACACAGTCCCGTCGAACACTCTTTGTTTGTAGGGTCCGGGTGACGTCTCTGACACTAAGACGGCTGGTCCCCACCTGGGAATTAGACCGAACGCTACTCGTGATTTACTTAGATCTCGTCTCAGTGGGAGTAACCTAGGACGCCCCCGAGCTCTCCTTTGGTGGACCTCGGACTTAATGAGGTAAAGACTTATGGAAAAAAAGATCACGGACAACTGGTTGGAAAGATATATTCACTCATTAATTACTGATCGACCCTCTCCCTCTAAGGACTCACCCTTAGCACAGACGAGTCAGTCCCGGGTAGAGCCAACGTCCCCTACAGAGGAACCTCACCTAACCAAATAGAAGTAAGACTTAAAACTCCTTTGTCAAGACACAAAGATGAGGTGTCCTTTTCGGGGCTCCTTGAAAAATGTTCACTTCAGACGAGATAATATGCTCCGAGAGTTTTCTCGACAGTAGATCGAAGAAACAAGGACCGCCGCCGGAGACGAGGACAGAAGCGACAGACAACGACCGAAAGTCGGAGTCCTTGGTAAACGCCAAAATCCACTAGTAACAGACCTATGTGTCTCGGTTTTTCCGAAGGACAGGTGAGAAGGGCAATTGGATTACAAAAGACTTGTCTAAAAAAAAAAAACAGTTCACACATCTTGGGGGTCGAGAAACTGTTCTCCGTATTACGTCACACAGGATTGTTTGTGTTATACCCGAGACCCTGTAAATTTGGACACCCCACCCGGGTCGCCGGGGGAAAGACACTCTCGGGTCAATCGGAGCAACTCGGAGTAATAGAAGCAGAACAGTTCAGTTCTATTATTCAGTGGTGAAAATACTAGTAACACTTGTAATTGCTTTTATATACTTTTCTTATCGTGTGACGGGTCAAGTCTCCTTAATGCGTCATTTCCGTAACAACCCGAAGGGACCACCGAGCCGCCATTTTCTTAAACGGACGTTACGTCCTCGGTGTCCTCTGCACGTAAACTAAGGACCCAAGCCCTCTAGGTGACCTCCTCTCGTACCGTTGGGTGAGGTCATAAGAACGACCCTCTTAGAGTACCTACCTCCTTGGACCACCCGATACCAGGTATTCCAGTGTTTCTCAGTCTGTGTTGACTTCACCGAATCGTACGTACGTCTCCGAAATGACGACGAGTAAATTCGTTCAAGAGTAGGTTATTCTCTTACTCTACGAGTCCAAACGAAAAAATGGACGGGAAGGTAGCACTTACCAAAGGGTGGAAAGAGGAAGAAAAAGACGTACTGAAACATTTATAAATCCTTTCTCTTTTTCTATTTCCCGTTCACCCTCCCTCCGTAGTGGATCATTATTTCCTTGTACGCTTAACCGGTGTGTTGTTCAAGTACGATACCTTATAAGTGACCGAGGGACCATGAAGAGGTTTTATAAAAGAGGGTGGAGAACCGGTGGACGATTACAAGACCCTTCGTCGAGGAGACAAACTACGTGAGAGAAGGAGGACGGAGACAAGACGGGAGGGGACGGAAAGAAATGCTCCTTAAGTGACTTCGATCTTTCGGTGGTGAGGTTAGACTCGGAGTCTATAAGAGACGACACATAAACGGGTCTTCCCTACTACCCTTCTCTACGTACCAAAAGAAGGAGTCAAGACGTCTAGGAGGAGTTTACCAAGTCCCACTCCCCACACACGGTATCCGCAGGTCCGAGAGGTACGAGTGAAGACGGTGTCGTCGCCGACAACTGGAAAAGAGTGAAAACCTACGAAACCCCTTTCTAAAACAAACTTCTTTCATATGGTGTTAATTTGTCAGTGACTACTAGGAACTCAAAGGGCCACTGGGACTCTGAACAGTCTAAGAAGCTGGACGGAAGTACAGGACGACACTAAAAAGAGAATGTAATAGGGTCTAAGTTCCATAAACGTACACGACACTCGTCAAGAGTTCATGGGAGAACGAAACCTGTTTGACGGGGAAATGCTCACACAGGGACGGGTATAAACGTGAAAAGAAAGGGGGGTATAGAATACCAAAGATCATCGGTTGACGAACCCAAAGAAGACGGGACAGAATGAGGGAGGTGAGATTTAGAACCGAAACGATCGTAGTGTGTCTCGGAGGAAAGACGAGTTCAGAAAAAGTCAGGACAACATTGCGTCAACAAAGAGGTAGGAAGATTAGGGACGGGGAGGAAAGAAAAACCGACGTGGTGCATCGTACTCCTTAGAATCAAGGAACCGATCCCTAGTTTGAGAGTGTAGTGGGGGATGTCACCTTCGTGTCTCAGAACGAACGACCTGACGGTCCCTTCAGGGTAGGAAAATTAAGGAATATGGTAAAAGAAACGGACATCTAAAACAAATGTCAATTGTATTGAACTCGGACGGCAATAAATGTAAAAATTTTACACGGATACAGAAAACTTCATCTAATATTCGAGGACCACCAGTCAGACAAAATATATGTAAACATAAGACGTCCGGTAGTGTAACCAGAGAAAGACACCCTACTGAAAACCGAACTTAGCACTCATCATTTCGATTCTTATTTTGTAACCATAAGAGGTAAGAAGTTTCTCTTTCTTTAATGTTATCGTTGGGGAGAAGTATGTACCAACGTCTAAAATAAAAAGATTTTTCTTGTGTATACGTACACAAAAATCCGTTCGCACGTGTTTTACTAACGAGCACCAAAAGGGAGTTGATAGACTAAAGACACCATATAAATTCGATAGGATAAAGACATTATATAAATTCTATATTAAGTTATACGTATTTAAACTAAATGGGTTCTGGAAAATTACCGAGTGAGTAACGTATTTCGCGTAACTTCAAAACCACGTACTGTGTCCTCAAATTGAGTAAGATATGTATCATGATCATTATCACCGTTATAATTATTATTACATATGGTAGGTCAATCGTGTATCCTACACGGTCCGTCACAGTATTCACGGGACGTACCTCATGGAGCAGGGGGAGAATTTCGGATCGTTCCGTCCGAGATGTCAAGAGTAAAGTATTAAAAAGGTTCAATGGACTCTAGTGTGTCCGTCTTACAATAACTAAACTTAGGTCTAACCCGAAGGGACAACCGAGTCTCCAATTTCGCAGACGGGCGTTACGCCCTCTGGGGCCAAGCTAGGGACCCAACCCTTCTAGGGGACCTCTTCCTTTACCGTTGGGTGAGGTCATAAGAACGGACCTCTTAGGGTACCTCCTTCCTTGGACCATCCGATGTCAGGTGCCCCAGCGTTTCTCAACCTGTACTGACTCGCTGAAGTGAAAGTGAAAACCCACTGTGATTTTTTAGGTCCGGCAAACATGATTTAGTATTTAGACAAGTCATCAAGAAAAAATTTAAAGTAAAGTCGAAATAACTCCATGTTAACTGTATATCACTCTTGTTAAGTAAAGAAAAAGAGATTTTAATAAATAAATAATTAAACCGACGTGGTCCGGAATCAACATCGTACGTCCGAGACGTCAGAAGTAACGCCGTACACCCTAGTGTCTATGGTTTGGGACCCGGGGGACACGACCCTCGCACCTCAAAATCGGTGACCCAGTGGTCCCTTCAGCCCTCTTATTAATTCAAGACAAGAGAATCTGTCAAAGTTAGTATGTCATGTCATAATAGTTGACATCAGTGGTACAAAATATAATTTAGGAGTCCGGTACAAGTAGAATGTCGACTTTCAAACATACGAAACTGACTAGACAAGTATAAAGGGAGTGAATGGTTGGAGACCGTTGAAGAAAAGATGGGAAACAAAGATCCTTTAACTTAAAAAAAAAAAAAAAAAAAAAATCTAAGGTGGACACTCACTATAACACACACACGAAACAGTGAAGTCAACACAAGTTGAGTACGTTGGGATACCTGACATCGAGGGGTCCGAAGAGACAGGTACTCCTAAGAGGTCCGTTTTTATAACCTCACCCAACGGGGGCGATCCCCTAGACGGGCTGGGTTCCTAGTTTGGTCATAAACAGGAAGAGACAGACAGAATAAAACACACAAGCCATGAAGACAAACCCAGAGAGGTGGGGAATACCGAGGTAAATTACCGAGTGTGGTCATTGGTGTCGGAACAAATTTGTCTGTGAAGATGGTAACGGTCGAACGGAGGAGGTAGGTGACTGTTCTACTAAAGGTCCCTGCGTAACATACTACTTTCGGTTCAGACTTAAATAAATTTTTGATCCCTTTTCTACCACTTACCAGACCTAATAGTGACTTCCTCGGGTGGACTTTACTCTGTCTCGGAACTTTGTACCCCCAAGGAAACCCCAACCTGTGACCCTCTCCGTCTGACCGGATCACGAATGTCCGTGTCGGAAACCTACCCGAATAAACCTGAGTTTTAGACCCAACGGTGACTCACGGCATACTGTCCCCTGTTCGGAGGACGAAACATTCCTACTTGACAGTTATAAGAATCCAGGAAGGACTGAAACACCCCTAAGTCACTCCATCAGCGAGTCGCGGGACGAATTATTAGTAAACTCGGTTAATACTAAAAAAAAAGTCCCAGTATGTACTTTATCTTGGTAAAAGAAGACAAAGTTCGTTCTGACCTTGGTTATTATGTTTGAAAAGGAATTCACGTAATTTCAATAGAGAAGTCGGATTTTTGGACATTAAGGGTTCTGTAAATTTATAACTCTCGGACCACTTGATTTTGTTGTCAACTCGAGGTTTATTTCTAAGACTCAAGTCTACGTTAGTGCAAGTCAAGCCAAGTCAAGTCAGTACAGGTCGAGAAAAGCTAGGGTACCTGACGTCGTACGGTCCGAAGGACCAGGTAGTGGTTGAGGACCTCGAATGAGTTTGAGTACAGGTAACTCAGCCACTCTACTGTGGTAGGTTGGTAGAGTAGGAGACAACAAGGGAAGAGGAGGGCGGAAGTTAGAAAAGGTCGTAGTCCCAGAAAAGGTCACTCAGTCAAGAAACGTAGTCCACGGGTTTCATAACCTCAAAGTCGAAATAGTAGTCAGGAAGGTTACTTTTAAGTCCTGACTAAAGGAAGTCCTAACTGACGGATAGTCTAGATTAGATAAACAGTGAAGGTGACATATTAGCATTCCCTAAACTAAATCCAGTATGGACTTACCAGATCACCAAAAGGGATGAAAGAAGTTAAAGTCAGACTTAAACCGTTATTCCTCAAGTACTAGACTCGGTTTCAGTAGAGGGGTACAACAAAAACGACTGACATATCTCGAAGAGGTAGAAACGACGTTTATATTAGTTAGACTACAACCACAACTGGTAGTCCACTACAGGTACACATCTCATAAGAGAACACAACAACCTTCTCCCACAAACGATACTGGTCACTCAAGAGAATTTGTTTTGAGGTAATCGGAAACGGGACGAAGCAAAACATGAGGTTCCGGTTTAAATGGACAATGAGACCCATAGAGAACTGAAGGGACGTTAGTGTATCTTATGTGTCGAACTCATATAAATTGTGACGACTCGTCATACAAATTTTTATCAATTCTGACATTAAAATTACATTACACATAAAACCGTGTCACTAGCATTATTTTTTCTAGGGTATCTTAGTTCTTTTACTCTGACTTAAAGACCTTTCGTTCAAAGATGGGAACGGGACGTCTTTACTTTTCAGAACACGGACAGGACTTGAGAAAAGGATTTGCCAACATAATGTAACCTGAAGTAGTCAGAGTCGTGATAACTGTAAAATCTGACCTCTTAAGAATCAAAACGACAGACACGAAACGTAAACTCCCAAAATCGTCGTAGGACCGAAGATGGGTGATCTACGGTCACCGTAAGGAAGGGGGTAGACACCGTTGGTCGTCACAGAGGTCTGTAACGGTTACAGGGGACTCACCACCTGTTTAAAGGAGAATAGTTCCTCCCTGATTTAGTCACCGAGGTTCGAACCAAGACGTAGACTTAACAAATACCGTGTACAACTTGTGTCTCTCCTAATAAACATCTACACCAAGTTCTCGACCCCTAAGGACAAAGAAGTTCGAAGTATCACTACGACTACAAGAACCTGGGTCTAAATCTTTAACAACAACACGTCAGGATATGTAAAGAGAGACGACCACGACGGAGACCGAGGGTGTCATTACAAATCCCTCAGGAATTACGAAGGAAGATCAAGAAGTGAAAAAGAATGAAATATTTCTTATGTTTGTACTGTGAAAGTTCTCGAATAAACCAGGGCGAATTCTTTTCACACTACTTCGGACACACTACAATGTGATGACCCAAAACACGACAGTATTGGTCCACCTTACTGTGACTCTGTCCTTTTCAGTACCGAGTAGACTAAAAACGTTGACAACCTAAGCCATAGCATTGTCGATAAAGAATTTGAAGGAAATTATATTTCACTGACTTCTTGAAGGGAAAGACCAAAATCGAGAGAGGGAAACATACACTCTCACACATATTAGAGAATTTTACAATCTCAAACGGTACGAAACCTCCTCTTTCTACCTTTTGTACAAAGGGGAGTCGACTCTTGGGTCCAATTAACGTGTTCGTACTTGAGATCGTAAGACGAAAAAGAGACTTCTACTAGACGTCTAAAGTCAAACGAAAGATCCATCCATCCCCACTATAAGAGGAGGCAGATGAAGGGAAAGAGTCGAGACAGTGATTCTCGTCTAACCCATTGAGTCCTGTCTTGGAAAATAGTTGGTACAAAGGAATTCTAAAACTACTGATTCTGTAGAGTGTAAAGATCTTGGAAAGCACATACAGTGTGACACATGAAGCAAAAGGACAATCCAGTTGACCGTCAAACACCACCCTATATATTAATACATCGAAAATCGTACTTCGTCCTGAGACCCAAGAGTATTTTTCCACGAAACAGGATCTCTTTCCGTCGAACGTGAAACAGAGATCCCTACACATCTGGACACGTTCCACGGGTCTTGAAGAACCCTTACTCTCGTCGGAGTCCCCTTTTTTTTTATACACGAAAAGACAAAAAAAAAAAGATCTTAAAGGTAGTCTACATGAGTACTCAGGAGACTCAGTAACATGGTGGTACCACGACCTGGTGGAGGGGACGTTGAGGATTTCAGAGAGTTTATCGTTTAGGACACCTTAAATGGAGGAGTCACCAAGAACTAAGACAGACGGAAAAGAACTAGGAGTGACGAGAGCGAACGGAGGTGAACGGAGGAACCGACCGGAGGACCAGTGGTGAGAATGAAGGGGAGATTACGTAAGAGGGTCCGGACCGTTGGAAGTCACGGAAGGGTGACGTGAACCTTATTTTAGGTCTGCAAGACCGATGCTTGGACGATAGGGGTCGGAAACGAGTGGAGTGGTCGAAACGAATCTCAATGACGTTGAAGGTGGTTTGAGGATAGAACCAAGATTAATATTCACTAAACAAAAGAAAGTATCGACGTATGAAGAGTCTCGGAAATGTTTACACAAAAAGAAGATTGACCTTCAATGGTCGGAAAGTAAAGAGGCGAGTAGATTGAGGGCAAGGGAGAACTAGGGTCTACTTTACATGTGAAGAATTTTCAGTAGACTAAAGAGTCTAGTCTACTTCCGGGAACAATATACGTAAACATTGTCAGGTATACCGAGGTGAATACGTGATACACTACGAGACGTGTCCGGCACACACAAGGGTCACGGATCATGTCACGGACTACACACGTTTTCAGTATTCTTATCCTCGTTTCCTTTATCCACTACAAATATGGAAAAGACAGACTACTACGTTAATTTATGTCAATACTTTCCTCACCGGGAGACTCTTCTTGCAGGGAGGGGAACAAGGGTGGCACGTAAGATTTATATAACAAAATAGAATACTTAACTGAAATACTTCTAGATAAAAATAGGAAGGTAGTTTCGTAAGGTATTAGTTTTCTGTCGGTTTACTGAAACTCTATTCGATATAGTTAAAAGTCTTACTAATATCTACCTAGTAATGTGACGTTGTGCAAACACCACTATATAAACGTAAGTAGTCGGAACAGCGGCATTCTACGAGTATTAAAGGTGACAGTGTAGTAAGAACTGGAGGACTGGGTATACTTGTCGACGGATAGACAATGAACAAAACTGGTAGATCTACGGGGAACGTGGAGTTTGAGTTGTATCAGTTTTAGTCAGGAGCAACAAGGGAGGTGGGGGTTTGGACACGTCAAAACGAACGGAATTATAGAAGAAAAGAGTCACTATATACTTGTATATGGGTCAAACGACTTCGACGTTGATGTACAGAAGGATCTAAGAGGAGAAAGGGAGTCGAAAAGACATGTCAGTCAATGGGGTCTTTTGAACGTAGACCAGGGAGAAATAGTGTGTCCGACGACGACGAGGTCCACCGAGATAAGGTAGACCATTTACATCCCTTTGCATCGTGAGTTCCCTCCTGAATTTTTATTCCCACAGTACCCGGGAGTTTCCTTCTTGAAATTTTCTCTCTCTTATCATAGAAGTGTTTGTCCTTCAATACGTGTATTTTACCCATCTATATTTAACTCTTATCTATTTAAACTCTTTCTTTGTTAACTTTTAGAGTCTTTACATTTTCATTATTTATTTTACATTCTTTTTGAGATGTTGTCCTTTTTTCGTCATTTTATGTATCTCAATAAGACACCACCCAAACCGATTTCTCTCTTGGTCATTACACCTTCAACCTTTATTCCTTATGTAGGTCTTATATAAGGTTTTCTATTTCCTTACTTTTTATGTTTACACTTCAATAGAACTTTCCCGTCCAATTCTTCAGGGTAGGACACAGATTGACCGTTAGGATGATTATTTCTTGTTCTTACCTTCTTTACCACCTCTCCATTATAAACTCTAGGACGGGTCATGACATTAAGGTGTACCCGGAGACCTAGACCGGACGACCTACCTATCTCCCACACAGTACTCCTTGACATACCTGAGTTATGAGACAGGTTCTCAGTACTTTTTTCCCTTACAAAGAGTCGTCTTCCAAAGTGACGTACACTACACTAGACGTAAAAATCTCCCAGTTTTAAATTCTTGACAAAGCACTCTTTATTTTAATTTATTCTCTCTAATCAATCTGTCATTAATCAACGTCATCGGGTTCACTCTTTATTAATACAGTACCGGATCCTACCACTGGACCTCTTCCCTTACCGTTGGGTGAAGTCATAAGAACGGACCTCTTAGGGTACCTGTCTCCTCAGACCACCCGATGTCAAGTGTCACTACGTCTCCCAGTCTACACTGACTTCACTGAATCGTGTCGTGTCCTATCACTGTCTCCTATGTTTTTCTTCATTCTGTTCACTCGTACGATAAATTGTAGAACTCTAGGAGCATGTCAAGAGAGTCAACATTACATCCGAATCATTGTAGTAGAACGTTACCCCTATACCATCAGTGAGTCATTTACTATCGATAACGATAATAGTAATAATAGCCTTCCCGACTGGTTTACTGTTATCTGTCACTTTCACACTCAATTACTGTACAGCTTCCATCCCGTTCAAATTTTCAACAACTATATCAGTCTACAGACGGATAAAGTCTAGGAGGGTCTTCTCGGACAAAATAACAAGAAGGTCCGACACCAAATCGGAGACCATCAGTACCAGTGTGAGTACCCTGTATATAAACTCTGAATCTTCGGGTACAAAGAGGTGATGAACGACCGTGTAAAGAGTCGTGTAGGTAATGGTGACTTCTTTCTTCCTACCCCCTGAAGGGACCACCAGGTCACCAATTCTTAGACGTGCGGTCACGTTCCCTGGGTCCAAACTAGGGACCAGTCCCTTGATTCTAGGGTCCACGACACCCCGTTGACTCGGGTGCGTAGTGTTGATTCTGTGTTCCGGCGGTTTATTTATTAGAAAAAGTTTTTCTTTCTACTTAACCACGATCACGTAGGTGAGTGCCATTTGGTGAGTAGGTGAGTTGTCATTTGGTTGAGGTACCGTGTCTCTCTGTTCTTCATCTTCTCCCCCTTGATCTTTCATTTTTTTCATTTGACTGAAGCATTTTGAGAGAAACGGTGCTGAATCATAAAAAAACTGTCGAAAGAATGCAGCCTACAGTCAAAGAAGCGTCAACTATTTGTAAGTATTAGGACACAAATTTAACTTGAACTTGGGATGAAACGGAGGTCTCGAATAGACCGAAATAGACCAGACGATAATGGAATAGGTAGTGTCAGTCGTCAGCAAAGACAAATAAGATAGTTCGCATAGACTGAAAAATAGTTATAAAAGTATGGTACGTGTATTTATCCTAATTGGAAGGTGTATACTCGAATCGTGTTTATTCACGTGACAAAGTGTCTTCTCTTCCATCCGTCTGGAATCCTGGACTTAACTCAGTGTCTCACTTAGTGAGTGAGTAAAGGTATATTTTCTTGTGAACTGAGTTTCGTTAAACTAGAGACCAAGTTCCTCTAGTTTAACGGTTGTAGGTAACCTAGTAGCTTTTTTCCTTCTCTCAAGGTCTCTCAAGACGAAATAACTGATACGGTTTCGGAAAATGACACACCTAGTGATGTTTGACACCTTTCAAGAAGTTCACTACCCTTATGGTCTGGTGGACTGGACGGAGGACTCTTTAGACATACGTCCAGTTTTTCGTTGTAAATCTTGACCTGTACCTTGTTGTCTAACCAAGGTTTAACCCTTTTCTCATACAGTTCCGACATATAACAGTGGGCCGAATAAATTGAATATATGTCTCATGTAGTACGTTTTACAGCCCGACCTACTTCGTGTTCAACCTTAGTTCTAACAACCCTCTTTATAGTCATTGGAGTCCATACGTCAACTGTGATAGGAATACCGTCTTTCACTTCTTCTTGATTTCTCGGAGAACTACTTTCACTTTCTCCTCTCACTTTTCCAAGCGAATGTAAACTTAGTCAAGAGTACTCCACCTACTTTGACCTCGGCTAATATGTCTCACGTCATTCGGTCTTTCTTTTTGTGGTTATGTCATATGATTGCGTATATATACCTTAAATCTTTCTACCATTGCTATTGGGACATACGCTCTGTCGTTTTCTCTGTGTCTACATATCTTGTCAGAAAACCTGAGACACCCTCTCCCTCTCCCACCCTACTAAACCCTCTTATAGTACATTCTTATAGTACATTCTTTGCTTAGCGGTCAGATCCAAGCTACGTCCCACGTCCTACAAACCCCGACCACGTGACCCTACTGGGTCTCCCTACCATACCCCTCCCTTCACCCTCCCCCCAAGCCCTAACCCTTGTACACATGTGGGCTCCACCTAAGTACAACTACACATCGTTTTGGTTATGAATATAACATTTCATTTCTTTTTATTATTATTAATTTTTTTGTTGTTGTTTTTTGTTTTTGTTTTTTATGGGAGTTGTAAGTCTTTCGATTCTAGTACCGTAGACCAGGGTAGTGAAGTACCGTTTATCTACCCCTTTGTCACCTTTGTTACTGTTTAAAATAAAATCCCCTGAGGTTTTAGTGACGTCTACCACTGACGTCGGTACTTTAATTTTCTACGAACGAGGAACTTTCTTTTTAATACTGGTTGGATCTGTCGGATAATTTTTCGTCTCTGTAATGAAACGATTGTTTTCAGGCAGATCAGTTTCGATACCAAAAAGGTCATCAGTACATACCTACACTCTCAATCTGATATTTCTTTCGACTCGCGGCTTCTTAACTACGAAGACTTGACACCACAACTTCTCTTGAGAACTCTCAGGGAACCTGACGTTCCTCTAGGTTGGTCAGGTAGGATTTCCTTTAGTCAGGACTTATAAGTAACCTTTCTGACTACGACTTCGACTTTGAGGTTATAAAACCGGTGGAATACACTTCTTGACTGAGGAACCTTTTCTGGGACTACGACCCTTTCTAACTTACGTCTGATCTTCCCCTGTTGTCTCCTACTCTACCAACCTACCGTAGTGACTAAGCTACCTGTACTCAGACTCATTCAAGACCCTCAACCACTACCTGTCCCTTCGGACCGTACGACGTCAAATACCCCAGGCCTTCTCAACCTGTGCTGACTCACTGACTTAACTTGACTTGACTGAGTTCCACACCACCTTACTTTACCGGGTGGTCTGTCCCACCTTAATAGACCCTCGTGAAGAACCTTTTCTGTCTACAATTCCTTCCAACGACGACGACGACGATTCAGCGAAGTCAGCAAAGGTTGAGACACGCTGGGGTATCTGCCGTCGAGTACTCCGAGGGGGCAGGGACCCTAAGAGGTCCGTTCTTGTGACCTCACCCAACGGTAAAGGAAGAGGTTACGTACTTTCACTTTTCACTTTCACTTCAACGAGTCAGCACAGGCTGAGAATCACTGGGGTACCTGACACCGGGTGGTCCGAGGAGGCAGGTACCCTAAAAGGTCCGTTCTCACGACCTCACGCCACGGTAACGGAAGAGGCAATTCCTTCCATCTCTTCCTATATCATCAACCCTTTCAACAACAAAAACGACGGACTCTATAACTTTAAACCTTTTTTTTTCATATAGGTATCGTTGTAACCATAATCCTGTTACATTTTATCAGTTCTTCCTCCTTCTTCTGAGTCCTTTCTATTAACTACACTCATCCCGAAATAAAAACGTAGTAAGTAGAGATGTAAAAACAGTAAAAGATTTTAACGTCAAAACGAAGGTTAACTTCCTCTTGTGGCAAAGATGACTCGTCTCCATATAACCTCTTGGATTTTCTCTTTCTCCTGGAAGAGGAGGAGAAATTGAGTAATGCTTACTCTCATGACTAATAAAAAACACAGACGAGTAAATGTATCAGACCACTAAAAATACTACGTTTCTAACGTGAACCAGAACGACTTAGATTATAAATTAATCTAAGTATTTCGAACTTTGTTCAGTAAAAATCATTTGATAAAAATTTTGTTTAGTAGACAGCTCTTTTTCCACAGTATCGGACAGTAGAAAGATAAAAATTTTAATTACCCTATGTATCAAAAATGACGAAACCTCTATCTCAACACTCAGGAAAGGGGGGGTGGGGGCGGAAACAGTAAAGATTGTCAGTGACCTTAGAACACAGTCACTAAGGGTAACCTTGACAACAGTTTTACAAACGAAAGGTTCTTGGTCGATAATCATTTAAACGGAGTCCCTTCACACCAAAAACAGTAATTGAAAGTCAAATAAATTCGTCGATAATCCTTTTGTCTTATAAGTATGTGTGAAGAGTCTCTGTAGACTAAGGAAGTATAATTTCCATATACCAACCTTCGTACCTCTCGTCAGTGGTCCGAGTAACCTCCTTCTCATTTCGACAATATTTTTACTGGCCACAAAAACTGCACCACAGTCCTCCGTGGAGGCCCTTGATCTACCTAATGAATAACGTGGACTTTCAAAAAGGTTCAGTGTAACATCCGATGCAGAGTCAGTTGTACGTATATAGGGAAGAGTCTCCACAGGACTGTAAATCCTCGACCCAAAGAAAAGAAAGATCTGGTTGTAATGAGTATTGACGACCCGTCTTATACAAGTTACTTAAAGGTAGATATTTCCTTTCATTTTTAGGGTCCACGACACGACATGGTCGAGTTTCACAGTTTTGTTTCGTAGACAGTGTAAGAAAATTTCGTGACCTCTTACTGAAATATTGTCAGACCCTGGTTCTTGAAAGTCAGAACCCACTTTTACCAAAACGTTAATGTCTCGACAGACTGTTACCGGGAGACCGTCTCATCGATACTACACCACTACCTTCTGACGAGGACGGAAAGAGAACGACAGAAGGTAGAAATCGAAGACGGACTCGAAGTCTCCGTCAACCTTCTCTGGTCTTCTTTCCCTTTCTTCGACTTTCAGACTTTTTTCTACACAAAAATTAAAAATTTTTTTCAAGTAATTAACGTGCGGAACATCGGATAATCGGTAAACGAACCCTCCACTGTCTCCACTCAAAGTCTCCGTCACAGAGGGAGGTTTACACATATTAGACCAACCGTCTCCTTTGTTTTTACGTAACTTCTCATTTCTTGTCCTACTCTACTTACGGTTTCCGTCGTGACCCCCGACCTCAGTGAGGTCCTTCTTCCTTCTTCTTGACCTATAAGTAAGTAAGTACATAAATTAAAAGAATTGGTTGTAAATTTCTTTCATGGACGTTTCACAGGTTCGACCTACGTGTTTTACTTTCTTGGATAAGTCTCCATTGTGTGGAACGACACATGGTCCACGCCAAAACTCCTGACTAGATTGTAGGAGAGTTAATTAGGAGTGATGGGATGTTACATGCTCCACGATGAAATAAAAGTCTTTTCTTTTACCTTTGTAACTTTCCTCTTCATCAGTCGGATTTCGATGTTTTGGTCCCCGACGTCTTCAACCCCAAGATGGGGTCCTTTAGTAAAAGATTTCAATAAGGTCACGAGTATCAACCCCATTCTACATCTTTTCGTTCAACAACTATTTTTAAGTCGTAAGACTCACGAAAAGACCACAGGGATGACGATAGAGTATTCGTATGGGGGTGGGGTATAGAAATTTTTGTAAAGTTTATTTATGCCAAAACTTCTTCGGTTCGAAAGAAAGACTATACTACGAGAAAAATCCTGTCTGTACCCGGACTCTTCACCTACAGTCTCCAGCCTTGTCGTCGGGTGTTAAATATCAACGACTGTTCACACATAGTGAAGTCTACTCCCTCTATAGTCGGAGGTGTCCGGTCACAGTTCCGTCTTTACACCCGTCACCCCTACACGCTCGAGACTCCACTCGTAAACCCAGTGTATCATAGGGGTCCCGTCCACGGGACGGTTGTCCGTCCTTGTCCACCAAGTTACCCTTGACGGGAGTAGTCGCTCCCCTGTAACTGCTCCCTATTGTCGACCTGACACAGACCCCTTGTACGGAGTTCCGTCCGACCTGAGGTGTCGGAGACTATATTTGTTGACCTCTCGGGGTTCCTACAAAGAAGCCCCCCAGGAGAGTGCAGACTTTCCTTGGAACTCGAAACCCGCCCCTCTCACTCTATATTTATGTGTGTGTGTGTGTGTGTGTGTGTATATATAAAAACTCTATTTTCACTCTGTCCTCCTCCTAGACGAAACCACTCCTTCTCTTGCATCGCGATTAGAACTTCTCCACCGTCCTGCAGGTACACCTAGACGTGGTCCCCAACAACCATTACGTCCTAGTCTGGAATCTTCTCCCCAGTATCACCCTCCGTACCTAAGTCCCTAAATCCTGTGACCGTAAAGTAATTTTCGTTCTCTCTCAAATCCTTCTTTTCACTTCCTGGTTGTGGGTGAAATTCCTAATCCCTCTTTTCCTATGTAAGAGAAAAGAGGGATTAGGAATTTTTTTATATATAAAAAAAGAATGGGTGAACGTTATCAAAATTGTCACCGGGGTTTCCATACAGGTTTAATGTGGTGGACCTTATACTTTTCCACTGGAATAAACTTTTTCCACAAAATATATATATTAACACATAGAACACTACCTTAGTGGGACCTAAATGTAGGAAGAACATTCTTCTCCTCTCTTGTGGTACACTCTTGTCTCCGTCTCTATATCTAGTGTTCGATTAACGATCACTTAAACTGGTAAGAGTCCTTAAGTCCACTAAAATACTTTTCATTTATTTTTTAAAAAACATGACCTTTCAACGAAAGACCTACATCAGATACTATTTAATTCAACTTATTTCCTTAAGAAAACCTCTCATTCTCAAATTTTCTCTCCCTATTTAAATCTCTTTTTTGGGTTGTTATTTTTCGAATAAATGAGGTACTTATATTAACAACCGTGTTCCATGAAACGGTTATTTTAAGTGAACCTTTACGTATGAAACAAACTACTTATTTTTATAAACACAGTAATAACTTTAAAAGAGTTTAATCATATTTCTCTTCTTTATGAAAGTACATCACTTGCTACTGGAGTGGTAACGATTTCCCTTGTTCATCTCTCAGATAAATTAGGGGTCAGTGGACGTGAACCTTTAGACCATTGACTGATTGGGAGACCCAATAGGAATTTTTGTAAAGATAAGAAAGGTAGAATCAAGTAATGACTTAGACTCTTCCGACTAAACTGGAAGTTTTGTTTTTCGAATTCCCTAAATCAATACTAAAAACAATTCAATGTTTTTGTACCAGTCCCGTTAATTTTATTAAAAAGGAACTATAAAATGTACCTCTATATAAGGACATCTCATATCTTAAATAAAATCAAGGAAATACCAAATACCTGAGTCTCTTCTTGGTCAAAAATAGGAAAATATAGTTTCAAAGAAAAGAAGACCCGAAAAGAGAGTTACTCTACTTTCCGTTTATAATGTACCCAGGTATCTTTCGACGACTCCCTTACGCAAACAGTGGGATGAGGTTTCAAAATCACTTGAAGGTTCGTATGGAACCTTCGAAAGAAAAGGAGTCCACTTTGAACATAATAATATTTTTGTAGAATACATTGAACTTGTTTATAATTGATTTTGTATCTCGGTTAGAAGTCAAATCTTAAATTCAGTCCGTTCCTCGAGTGTATTTTAACTTACAAAATATATCTTTCACTCTTTTCATGACGATGGTTTTATCACATAAACCCTCATAGAGCAAGGTAGGGACAAATGTCGTTATCAAGGACGAGTGGACACACCGGAACGATTTCCTACCACTATTAGTAAACTAACCATAGACAAAATAGTGGACAACTTAACATGACGAGTAGTCGACCGACCGAGTTACGAGAGGGTTTCGACACTTAGTGTCTCACCAGACACACCCCTCACCACTGTTGGAAGTGTACAGATTCGTCGACGAATATCGGTGGGGTGTCACCAAATGTACCATCCTTCACCCTAAACACGACCAATTAGGTCCGATATGAAACTTTACCAAATGAAACTACAACAACCAACAAAAAAAGAAAACAAAACGAAAAATTATACGTAATTAGTAAAAAGAATCAAAAATAACCTCATATATGAACGAAATTTTACAACACAATCAAAGACGACATGTCGTTTCACTTAGTCGATATACATATGTGTACACACACATATAATTTAACAAAGTCAGTACAGGATGAGAAACGTTGGGACACCTGACATCGTCCGGTTCGAGGAGACTGAGGTGATAGAGGGTCTCAAAGGAGTTTGAGTACAGGTAACTCAGCCACTACGATAGGTCAACTTATCGTAGAGTAGGAGACAGTGAGGGAAGAGGAGGACGGAAGTTAGAAAGGGTCGTTGTCCCAGAAAAGGTTACTCAGTCAAGAAGTGTAGTCCACCGGTTTCATAACCTCGAAGTCAAAGTCGTAGTCAGTAAGGTTGCTTCTAAGAGGTAATCTTTATCCAAGAGTAATCAATGGATAAAATACACATCATCAGTATCATATATACAGTTGGGGTTAGAGAGTTCAGCAGGGTAGGGGGTAAAGAGGGGAGCGACACGACAGGTGTGTAAACAAGAGATGTACATACAGAGATACAAACGGAACGTTTGTCCAAGTAGACATGGTAATAAGATCTAAGGTGTACATACACAATTATTTGTCATGAATAAAAAGACTGAATGAAGTGAGACATACTTTGAGAGATCCAACTGGGCATAGAGATGTTTACTGAGTTAAAGGAAGAAAAATACCGATTCATTATAAGGTAACATATATATATGGTGTAGAAATAGTTAAGTAGATAACTACCTGTAAATCCTTTACCTAATGAAAATATTAGTTCCGAAAAGACAACCAAGAAAAAAAAAAATTTATTTCATTCACTTAAAAGGTAAACTGTCTTTATATAACTCAAAAGAGTATAGGACAATCGTAGACACTTGACACGTTATGACTCCCCACCTCTTCCAATGTTTCTACTTAATTCTATGGAACAAAAGTTCCCTGTTCTTTTATTCTGTTTATATGATCCAGGAATCCTCACTAAGTAAATTATACGATTCATATCTCCCTGAAACAACGGTTGTTTCCAGGTAGATCAGTTTCGATACCAAAAAGGTCATCAGCACATACCTACACTCTCAACCTGATATTTCTTTCGACTCCCGACTTCTTAACTACGAAAACTTGACACCACAATCTCTTCTGAAAACTCTCAGGGAACCTGACGTTCCTCTAGGTTGGTCAGTTAGGATCTCCTTTAGTTGGGACTAATAAGTAACCTTTCTAACTACGACTTCGACTTCGAGGTTATGAAACCGGTGGACTACGTTTCTCGGTCGAGTAACCTTTTATGGGACTACGACTCCTTCTGACTTCCGTCCTCTTCTTCCCCGGTTGTCTGCAACTCTAGTGACTGAGTTACCTGTACTTAAACTCGTTTGAGTCTCTCTACCACCTTCAAGTCTCCTTGGACCGCACGTTGTCAGGTACCCCAGTGTTTCTCATCCCGTGTTGAAATCACGGACTTGTGACCCCGAAGGGACCACCGAGTCACCATTTCTTAAGTGGACGGTTAAGTCCATTCTACTCAAACTAGGGACTAGGTCCTTCTAGGGTAGTACGCCACCTTTTTGATTTGGATACACGGTGTTGATAGCTTAAGTACAAGATCTCGGGCCCTCACCGTTGATAATTTGGGCGCTCGGGATCTCGAGAAAAGACGTTGTTCTCTTCGGTGGTGTTTCTTTGGACGTGTAGTGTTGATCTCTCATCTGGGGTGAACGACGTTGATCTCTTTTCGGAAGTGTCGTTACTCCTGGATCGTGTCGGTTTTTATTATAAATTTTTTTACCGTATTTCATCTTCATACCCCCACCCTAAAAAACCTACTTAGTAATCGATTAGGTTTTCGTACCCCTTGTACATGTTGTAATCATCTGTCAAACTAACGAACTCTGGTCTAACACCTTCCGGAACCTACTGTTCGATTCTCTAAATATGTTACGTCCACTACCAGTAACTTCTAGATACCACCTATAATCTCGTTTTCTTGTTGTACTCGTTTCAAATACCCCTTTCAGATTAAAATGGATTAATATTAATTACGTCCTTAATCTTTCTTTCTTTGACCACTACATGTCTGAATAAACATTCATAGACTACGGTCCTATGACTCTTAAGAATTGGTTTCCACCATCAATCCAGATCTTCCCTATTTCGTCTCTCTCCAAAAACGCTTCATTACTACTCTGAGTCACAGAACATCTATAGACATATAGTGTCTTACCTCTTCCGTTTCTATTCAAGAGATCTTTAGGTGTACTTTCTTGATGATCTGCATCCATTATGTTTATATCCTTGATTACGTTCCAGTCTTAGACACAAACTATACGGTCACATTACAAACTGACCTTTAAATACCGTTCATCAATTACGATCATTACTACCCGACAAGGAGTCCTTTCCGGGACCCCGACTCCTTCGTCTTAATTCTCACTACCTTGACCCCATACTAAATAGACCATCTTTGACCTTACTCCTTACGGTTCTAGAATCTTCTCGTTAAACCTCCTCCACTCTTCATTACTATACTTACAGTGTCTCCTTCTACATTACGGTGGACATTGTTTAGTCTGGGCCTCCCACTTCTTTATTTCCAATTACTACGAGACCCGACATCACCACAGTATCACTCTGTCTTTTTCAGTACTGACTCTACCGCTCTTAAACCCCCACCCCTGTACGATAATAACCCAATCCCTTAGCACTCTCATTACTAAAAACAAACATGTAAATTATTCTAAGAACTTCCTCTCAATTGTACGACAAAGATTGTTTGACGGTCTCTAAAGATTCTCACCTTAGTCTAATGTCTGAACCCTGTCGACTTTACTTGCTCCTTGACTGGTCAACTTACTTTTGTCTTCTCTATCCTTGTATTTAGACTTCAAATCTTCATTTTGTTTATTACTCCTTAGAGAACCTAAAATAGCCTCCTAACAACGAATATTGACATCCTCTACCTTCCTTTATGTCGTTGAGACCTTTCTACCAAAGTTTTTCTTCCATCATTACTGTAATTTTTACACTTACTTAATTCCCTCTACTTTTAACACTTCAGTAACCTTAATCCAAACCCACCACCTCAAGTCACAAAGAAACCTTGTACATTTCTTCCCTCCCCTGTCCACATCCTACGCCCGGCACCCTGGCCGGGCACGAATGTGTCGTAAGTAAAATTAACCGCTCCGACGTCAATGCAATTGACACTCAGGAAAAGGAGACCCCAAAATTCAAAAAGAGATTAGAAAGAGATAATTTAGAGATTTGAAACAAGAAGGTCTCAGAAATGAGGAAAGTATATCGGTTGAAGTCTTACAAGATCTATATTATCAAGATCTTCGGGTGAAGATAGAAAAGTTTAAACTGAGACTTTGATACTTAGTCTGGACCTAATTTTAGACTTAAGGAGATTCAATGGATCTGAAATTCTTAAGGGTAAGACTTTCGTCAGTAAATTTACGGAAGAGGATGTAGTAATTGTTATGAAAGAACCGAGCTAGACAAGAAAGTCATATTAAATTCAGACTTTAAACTGGGACAATAAATATAAAATCAAAACTCCTACGTTCTTCTAACCCCCTCAATCCTCTGACCATCCATTTATTCACAATCAGTGAGTCAACACAGGTCGAGAAACACTGGGGTACCTGACCTCGGACGGTCCGAAGAGGAGACAGGTACCCTAAAGGGTCCACTCTTATGACCTAACCCAACGGTAGGGGAAGAGGTCGCCTAGAAGAGTTGGGTCCCTGACTTGGGTCCAGAGGACGTAACGTCCGTCTAAGAAATGGTAGACTTACTGACGTCGATTAGATCCTCTGACCATTCAGGAGTACTTTATGATTATCGGACCTCTCCAGAGACTGTCGACCTTCACGTTTTAGGAGTTAAATACCTTTTTCAAAACAAGGATTTCGAGGAAAGAGGAAACCAACCCTCACATGTAAACGAGAAACTGAGTGTCGGTCTTGGTATTTGTTACCTGTTCAAGAACGTTTCCGGAGTTCAACATTGTACATTGGAGTTACAACTTAGGTTAGAGGTAAAGATTAGAATCAGATCTTCTCTAATTGAGTTCTACGACTATACGTGACAGAAAGGTGGGGAGGTGTTAAGAGCCAGGGAGAAGACGGGTAACGTAAATCTCAACATCCGTCTGCAAGAAGACTTTTGTACCACCACCCGAATCAGTATCTGGGATCGTGGGGTCTCACGTCCTCTCACAACCTCCTTGTGACTCCCGTCGTAACCTCGAAAATGGTCCCGGGACTTCGGGAATCCTTCCCTGACACTTCTTACCTCACGAACCTTAATTGGTTCTCCCCCGGGATCGTTACAACCCAGGCTCCCGTTCCTACGTTTCTCCTTTAGTTCGAGAAGATCACTGCGCTCTCCCATTTCTTCACCTCGGGATTGGGAAAAAACTCAGAAAACGGGAAATAAAATTAAAAGTAAATTAAGAATACTTTTAGGACTCCTCACCCATCCAGGAGACGGGTAAAATGTCTATTCGATCAACACCAAGTCGTTTAATTCCTTCTACAGTCAGAGTGACGTCCGTCCAACTGTGTCGATCCTAAATTTGGTTAAGGCGAACTAAGTCTAAGGAAGACGGTATGGAGTCACGGGTCTCCCTGTCCTCCTCTTTCACAATCGACGACAAGACACCAACATAAACTTTTAGGTCCTGGCACACAACATAAAGAAACTAAAGAGAAGGGGTAAACAAAGAACAGACACTACACAAGGAAACCATCTGTGTGAGGACGGGTAGGGTCCTCTGTCGACCCCAGACAAATGTAGGTTTCGTCTTTCTCAAAGCTGTACAGATCTACTCGACACACACAGAGAAGTGATGTAAGAAAGATAGACCTCCGTCCGTCTCGTGTCGACGCCGACAATCCGGTTCTCATGTCGACATCAGTCGGCGGTCAACTGTGGTGTCGTGTACCACAGTACCAGGGCAATGCGCGCACACAGGACGAGTTCGACGCCGTACTAACTGTTAACGGCCCTGGTGTCAACACCCTTCTTAAGATACATGAAACATCCTTGTTACAGAGATACGAAGTATGAGGTGAACGGAGTACAAGAGTATTTTAATGGGATGTAGGTTCGAACAAACGTTTTTCGGTTTGATGACCAACGGGATGGGTACATGATGAGAACTCCTTAAGACCACTAGTCAACTGAAACATCTAACAATAACGGATACTCTAGAAACTGGTTTTGATACAAAGTAGGACTAAAATTACACCGATTCAATTTATGACCCCGAAGGGACCACCGAGTCTACCATTTCTTAGACGGACGTTACGTCCTCTGGACCAAAGTTAGGGACCCAGTCCTTCTAGAAGACCTCTTTCTGTACCGTTGGGTGAGGTCATAAGAACGGACCTGTTAAGGTACCTGTCTCCTCGGACCACCCGATACTCTAGTTTTTCTCAACTTGTACTGATTCACTGATTGTGAAAGTAAAAGTTCACTTTATAGTACATATAAAACAAGTTGAGCGTACAATTCATATCTTTTTTCCTGGGTTTCCTATTATGTAGTAATTACGTAATGAAACGGCTGATTCCAGGCAGATCAGTTCCGATACCAAAAAGGGTACCAGTACATACCTACACTCTCCACCTGACACTTCTTCCGACTCGTGACTTCTTAACTACGAAAACTTGACACCACAACCTCTTCTGAGAACTCTCAGGGAACCTGACGTTCCTCTAGGTTGGTTAGGTAAGACTTCCTCTAGTCGGGACCCTAAAGAAACCTTCCTTACTACGATTTCGACTTTGAGGTCATGACACCGGTGGACTACACTTCTCAACTGAGTAACCTTTTCTAAGACTACGACCCTCCCTAACCCCTGTCCTCCTCTTCCCCTGCTGACTCCTACTCTACCGACCTACCGTAGTGACTGAGCTACCTACACTCAGACTCACTTGAGGCCCTCTACCACTACCTGTCCCTCCGGACCGCACGACGTTAAGTACCCCAGCGTCTCTCAACCTGTGATGACTCGCTGACTTGACTTGACTTACGTCAACCACCACTACAGACCAGCTAATAATGAAACTCTTTTTGTTTGAATGACTGTTGTTGGTTCTTATCGTTTACATTTAACAAGAATGAATTCACAGAAATAATCCGGAGAAGAAGAAGAAGAAAAAAAAAAATCTCGAATTTTACTACTTTACTTTGATTGTCTTTCATAAAGGAAAAAAAGATAAAAAGTCTTTTTTGGTGACAGACGTTATTATTTCCTTCAGACACTACCCATTCACAATGAGTCCTAAATAGGTCCCTCGAGGTCAGTCGTATAACTTTCCGTTTATTTTATAAGAACACGTTAGTAATTTATAATGAGTAATTCAGTGATGAACTGGACGGATTTCTGTGGTTCTTCATGACACATTATAAAGGTACAGAAAAGAGGGTTTTGTAAGATAGACAAAGAGTTTCTCACCCTTCGCATCTTCAGGACTATACACCTGTAACCCTGACTAGAATAAATGAAACTTTTCTACACCAAGTAAGTAGGATAAGTCGTCCTCCGTCAGATTCAAGGACTTCAATTCACGTGTGAAGTAGACTATATTTTACTCTTCTGGTGAGTCCAGGGGTGTCTTCTATTTTATTAAATTTTCTGTCCAGTCACCCACCAACACGACGGTGTACCTTGAAGTGTTTCTATCTCTCGAAAGGATGAAGAGAACCCGACGAGATTGTTAGGTACCTATACGTTCAACGGACTCCAAAAAAAATTAAAAATTCCGTCTTGATACTTATCTTAAAATGGACCTTAAACAAATTCCGGACACTAGCAATTTACCTGTCTCCTCTGACCGCTCAATTAGACACCCTAGCGTCTTCTCACCCCGTGCCGAAACACTGATTTGTTGTTGTTACGAATTGACTTTACGAGGTCAGGTGTCGGTCGTGTGACTGACCCCTACCGTCTGATGTCTGTTGGCTTTACATTGTCAATAGTCTTCAAATTTAACGTAAGTAAAGGAAACAAAAGGAGAGAGACAAGGTGAGTGAGGAAGTAGTATCCCTCCTTACCTTGAAATATAAATTACTCGGGAGGGAGTTTGGACACTTCTATTTTATGAATTTCCCACTTGTTATCCGAACCTTATTCTAGAACCAGAGTCCCAGTACTCTTCCCCCGATTTCAGTAAAACAAAATCCTTGACGTGACACGCATAGAACCCATGACCGGGTCAAGGTTAGTGTCCCACGACGACGACGACGACGATTCAGTGAAATCAGCACAGGTTGAGACACGCTGGGGTATCTGCCGTCGGGTGCTCCGAGGGGGTAGGGACCACCCTAAGAGGTCCGTTCTTATGACCTCATCCAACGGTAAAGGAAGAGGTTACGTACTTTCACTTTTCACTTTCACTTCAGCGAGTCAGCATAGGCTGAGAATCGCTGGGGTACCTGACTTCGGATGGTCCGAAGAGGCAGGTGTCCTAAAAGGTCCGTTCTCATGACCTCACCCCACGGTAACGGTAGAGGTGTGTCCCACGATTCAAGTAGATTGAGATAGTATACCTGTACTTTTACTAGGAAAAAAAAAAAACATTAGTCGAAAACGAACGTAAAAAGTCCACCAGGGAACGTTTGGTACTTATGAAACGTGACGTCGTACGACTATCAAGTTTGAAGATATAGTGTCTTTTCCATCCAGTTGGTGTAATAAATTAGACCTTGTGAATATAAATTTCCTTTAATTTTGTATCGACTACAAAAGAGACGAGTTCTGATTTGTACGACCAGATTTAAAATGTAGAGAGTGCTTTTGTCTCAGACGTTTCGTTGGTTGGCGATGAAATCATAATTGTTCCCCTATAAATCGGGTAAGTTCTCATTTCTGGTTTATACAAAGACACAAGACAAAATCGTTGTCGTAAACGGAAGATTGTCACTTAAATGATTAATAGAGAGAAGGAATAACGAACCAAATTCGTAAATAAACTATGAATTACTGAATCAGTTCGAAAGGAAAGAGTCTGAAAAAAAAAAAAGGTCTTATTGGAGATTCGGGACGAATTTCAATAACTTTGTTACTGTTTTTGGTAAAACTTCCACCGTAACACATCCGTAACTCACAAGACACCAAGAACCCTCGAGACGAAAGAAGCACCCACTAAAATTGATCCTTTGAACCTTCACTCTCTTCCTAACACTTATGATGTCACCGAGACCGTCCTTCATGTTAATTATAGGATCTCTAAAGAGAATCCTCTTCCCTTTTCATTGTAAATAACTCGTGGACGACACACGGTCTTTGACCCGGGCGGAGTAATGTAGACAAACAATTAAAGTAGGTATTCTGATGGGACACCACCTTTGGCGTAACCGAAACCAATTGTCTATTCTTTGACTTAGTGTCGTCAGTCTACCGAATCGATTATAGAGTCCTCACTATTCGGTATCTTGGTTCTTCGGTCAAGTCTAGCAACACGAAAATAGTGAAAAGGAAACCCCTTAAGGACCTCTTCAAATCATAAGTCGAGCCAAAATACCTCTCGAGTGACTCTACGCATCCTCGGTTTTAACAGAAGTACCTCGACTAGTGAAAGACCCCAACCGCTCCTCCTTCTCCTACCCAGACACTTGTCGAAAGTAGTGTCCTTCGACCGGTCGAGACCCTGTCTTCACTTATGTCTCACGAGGTTCTTTTCCCTCTTGGCCCACCGGATACCGAGGACCGAAACAAGCAGGGTCAGGAATCTCGCTAGAAGTCAACGGGATACTCAGTTTACAACCACCTTCCACCTCCGTGACTATCCCAGACAGGGTGACACTGACGGGAGAGATGGGACTCCTCCGTTGTCCACAAGTCAGGTCGGGCTTCCCTTCTGTTGGTCTACCTAGAACCTTAAAGGTATTGACTAGTACAAAAGGAGACGTGTGACTACCGGTCTTTCGACTCTTGTACATCGGATCTAAAGGACCGGATACAACAGAAATAATGAACATGAACAAGGAAACTAAATAAGGCATTTGTGAGTTAAAATACAGAAAGAGAAGAAGAACGAAGTGAAAGAATTCTAAAAAGTAAATAAAATATGAATATATTAGACGTACGATAAACACTCTATTTCTTCTACATTTATTTATTTTCAATTTACGATCGTCAACTTACATAACAACAACTAAGGGAATTTGTCTTCTGACAGAGTGAAATGGAACTAAGTGGAAAATTTCCATTGATTTTATAACACTGAAACGCCCATATAACCTTTTCTGACTTACCGAAAGATGATAAATCCTATACTATACTTTTTTTAAAATTTAATAATTCACTATTTTTATATCCTGTTGTTTATAATATTATCTCAAAAAGTTTGTGGTGGTTAGTCACCCTACACTTTAGTTAAATCAACCAACGACATTGTAATTTTTAATCTCATATTATCTCATCCGGTCTCATGTACTGGGTACAACAAAGACTTTTTGAACCCAGTATGTGTGTGTGTGTGTGTGTACATATTATGTTCATAAAACACGACCAAAATATGGGACCCGACACCGGGTTTTCGGTGACTCAGTGTTTGTCGAGACAGAAACTATTTGGCACAACCAAACACAAGGGACTACTGACAGGACAGAAGACAGAAGTAACAGTCCTCTGGAGTTACATAACCACTAACGATTCCTACCTGAAGAGTCTGGTCTCTTGTATTTGTAGTGTCCCTCGTAGAAAAATTTTACCTCTAAAGAGTCTAGGGCTGAAGTCTCTGAGTATTACCCACCCGGAATTTATACCGGATCCTAAAATGTGACATTCCCGAGAGACCTTAAGACTACGTCCATGAGTCCCTGGTAATCCTTCTTGTGACGAGACCCTGGTGAAAAGACTTCCGAACCCCGGGGTCACAGAGTCCGTGATACACGTTACTTGTCTCCAGTGCACGATTCAAAGTAAATCCTCCCACAACTACATGCCAGTCAACAATCTTATTAAATTTTTAAGTATATAACAAATATGAAAATAAGATTGATTGTAATTATAGATGAATCTTTTAAGTTTGATGAGTCTAGTTACCTTTTTAATAATAAAATAACCCGTACGATCAATAAAAGACTCTTTAGAACAAACCGGACTCCTCTAGGAATTGTAACTTAAATTTCCCTGACGGTGGATTTAGACAATAGTCAGAAGTAACGGGTTATCGTTCCTAAGAAGGAAATGATTTTCAAATTCCTTACTCTTTCGAGCAAAAAACAAACATTTATTTTACAGTAGTGAGAAGGAGGACGTCGACAGAGACCCGTATCGTGTGCGCACACTGTGTCTCGAACTGTGTGTGTCCCGTCCTCTACCTGGAACTTAGGACCCAGGTGTCCCCATTTAGATTCGGTGGAAGTCAGACACCAATCCAGGTAGATCAAGAAATGTTCATAAGGATTTTTATCTCAGGTAAAGGGTAAAACTTCATTACATAAATCGTAGTAGAATCAATGAATGTCGGGTCACTCAACAATCCGTTATAAACGCAATGGTACCATTGGTCACTGATTAAAAACTTTGAACACGTATAAGAATCAATGACTGAAAGGGAACATATACTCCACCAAGGGGGAGGGTGACCGTCTCTATTTTATAGTGGACATTAAAATTTCTTCTTTTTAAGAGGTCGAGACCGTCCTGTTCGATTGTATAAGAGATTGACTGCCGACAACTGTCAGAAGATCCTAGGAGTCCTTCCGTGGAGGGGACGAAAAGTGTACAATAGGTTCGGGTAAAAGACTTTAACAGAAGTAAACGAATAACCCGGTAATTGAAAACAAAAAGTCGTGTTCCCTTTTTTTTACAGTACAACAGCTCGTCGCAAGTCGTCTTCGTATCGTACGTTTACGAATCTCTTGTAATTCTAAGTCGATAAATGTTCAAGTCTAAGACGGGATCTTTGAAAGTATAAAGTCTCACTACCGAGTCTCCGTCTCTCTCTCTTATATTTTATTTTTCACTTAACACATAAAAAGTCGAAATAACTCCATATGAACCTGTTTATTTTAACACTCTATAAATTCGCATACAGTACCACCAAAACTATATGTAATACTTTACTACGAATAGATCAAGTATTGTGTGCGTAATGGAGATTAAAAAGTAAACTACTCTTGTAAATTCAAGATCAGAGAACGGGACACGACACGAATTAGCGAGTCAGTACAGGTTTAGAAACACTAGATTACCTGACATCGAATGGTCCAAGAAGACAGGTACCCCTAAAAGGTCCGTTCTTATGACCTCACCCAACGGTACGGGAGGAGGTCCCCTAAAAGGATTGGGTCCCTAACTTGGACCCAGAGGGTGTGACTTCCGTCCGAGAAATGACAGACTTGGTGGTCCTTATGACTCGGTGGTCCTTATGTAGGTTCTTATGACCTCACCCGTTGGATAGTGAAGAGGTCCCCTAGAAGGACTGGGTCCTTAGCTTAGCCCCAGAGGACGCAACGACCGCCTAAGAAATGGTCGACTAGATGGTCCCTTCAGGAGATTAGAGAATCGTGTAAAGATACGTTATGTCACAATAGTCGATTCAGTAGTATAAAATGTAATCTAGGACTCTGGAATCAGTAGAATATTAGACTTCAAACCATGGCAAAATGGTAGGAGAAAGATAAAGATGGTTGGGAAGTCGAGGACCACTGGCGAAAAAGATGAGAGACAAAGAGACGAAGTTACTCAAACGGAAAAAAAAAAAAAAAATTTAAGGTGTCTATTCCCTAAGGTACGTCATAAACAGTAAGAGACAGAAGAAAGGGAATCGTACTACGGTACTTCCATGTAGGTACAACTATGTTTACCGGTCTAACGGAAGAAAGAACACCGATTTATTATGAGACAACATATAAAGATGGTCAGAAGAAATAAGTAAGTAGGTAACTGTAGAGAATCCAACAAAGACATAGGACTGATAACACTCATTACAAAGTTACCTACACCCTTATGTTTATAGAGAAGTCATAGTACAAAAGTAAAGGAAACCTACATATGGGTCTTTACTCTGACAACCTAGGACAAAATTAAGACAAAAAAAAAAAAAAAAAAAAAACTCCTTGGAAGTACAAAAGGGATCATGGATGTGGTTAAATGTAAGGGTGGTTGTCATATACCCCCAAGGGAAAAAAAAGAATCGGAGTGGTTATGCATAGAGAAAGATACAAAACAAAAACTATCATCGATAAGGTTGTCTACACTCCGTTAAAGAGTAACACCAAAATTAAACGTAAAGGAATTACTACTCACTATGACTAATCAGTACATGAACAACTGATGAATAGAAAAAAACTTTTTACAGATAAGTGAAAGAGACGGGTAAAAAAATTTAACCTCACAAAAGACAAAAACAAAAACGATACCTCAACACACTTGAACAATAAATTAAACCTATAATCGGGGAATAACCTATATACTAAACGTTTATGAAAAGAGACAAAAAATCCAACGGAAAAGTAAAACAGTTAGATGGATACAGTGGAGGACCTTTAGGACCTCAGGGATGGTGGACCCGGGATCAAACAAATACTACGGGGGAAAAAAAACGACTGTGATCCGGTAACTAGGACTACCATAATTATTAACGGAGTCCTGTTATTTATATCCGACAATGTTGGACACTCAAAATCAGACACACGTACGAGTTTGCGAGTCAGTACAGGTTGAGACGTTGAGGTCCCTGTTATTGGGTGGTCCGAAGAGACAGGCACCCGAAGAAGTCCGTTCTCATGACCTCACTCAACGGTAAAAGAGGAGGTCCCCTAGAAGGACTGGGTCCCTAACTTGAGTGTAGAGGACGTAACCGTCCACCTAAGAAATGGTGACTCGGTGGGATAATACTGGATGAATAAGGAATTCTTCTACCGTACCTCCTTCAATATTGTCTATCAGAAGATGTAAAAGTAAACGGAAACTAGACCTAACAGATTCCATCATAATAACGTAATTATGGTATAAAAAAATTCCTTTGTCCTTTTAACGGAACAATAGGAATTGGGATTCGTACGTATGTCCATCCAAGGGACTTTCGTGCCCCGTACCATCTTCCGTGGAAATCCTCTAGTAAATGAACACCTGGGAACTTCAAAAGAGTGTTAAAGTGTTACCATAAACCAAGGGGTACACGATTCTGGATGGAGTCTTACACACTTCATATCACTATCTGGAACCGTCATAGAATAAAGGTCTTCAAGAGTAAAACATTTTTATCTCTACCGGTACGGAGTAGGTCTGAGGAGAAACTTCGACCGGGGTCTTTGGAATCCCTTCCTTCACCGCAGAAACTTCCCGTGGGGAAAAATCACGGTAAGGATGGAGGATCTACGACACCTAAGAATCTGTCCGGAACTCGTAGGGTCTTAGGGACCCGTCTGTCCCTAACACATAGGGACCATGAACACACAGACGGAACCCAGTCCTCTGGTGAACCAATAATACACCTTAAGTCAGACTGATAACACTTGATAGTTCGAAACCCGTGATATTTATCAAATCACTCTACTCAGGGAAAGTAAGAGACATAGGTACCTAGAGTCCCAATCACCCCCTCTTTTGTAACTTCACTCGTATCCAAAACTCTTTCTTCTCCTTCCTTAGTTCAATAATATCCTCTCTCTTCCCTAGGTTTTTCCAGGACCTCACCCGATTGGTACAGACTATTCTCTAATCTCTCCGATTACCCTTTTCATGAGTAAGTTTCTGTCTGTAGACGAACACACAAAATTCGGGAAACCGTCCACTCGACCCCACAATCAACCCCCTACCATTGTTGACAGGCCTTGTACACAACCTAGGAACGAAACACCGTCCGTGATTCGAATCGTGAAGTGTACCCGAGAAAGAACATGAGCTCAGAAGTGTCCCTCGAACACTTGGCCCAAATAACCATGGACGAGGTAAGATGTCTCCCGTGTCGACTCCGAGTCCCCTGTAGTCATTGTCTAGTCCCTACCCGAGTCCAGACTGACTTCTCGGTCACAGGGTACGAGAACCCGGTACGACACCCTGTCCGTCCTTAGAGCCGTCAAGAGTTGTACGACACGGCGTCTACCTTCAGTGTGGCCGAGAACCACGACCTCTACCTTTAGGTAGAAAGGTGGAAGAGAAGATGGAGGGATCGAAGGAGGTGACTGTCAGGAGTGAGACGACGGAGAGCCAGGAGGTTGTTCGTAAACTCGGATAAATATAGGTACTGGGCTATTGGGTTAACGCAGCCGTGACAACTTGTTTCATTAGACGGAATCTTTAACGGGTCTCTATGTGTGTAATGGTTGTCTTAAAGAAAGGGGAAACCCTGTTCAAACCACTCGGGTTCCCTCGACCAAGGTAGGGACACACCCGTCCAACCGAAACATGTCTCTGTCACCCACCACGAAGAGTCGATCCAACCAACTGTGAAATGTGTTCACGTACTCAGGGATAACCAGTGATTTGTCTAACTCTTGTCCCCACAGCACACTGACCGAATTCTTGTAACAACACATCTGTTAAGTTTCGTAATCTGTAGAGAATACTTGAACCAAGTAGAAAATTTTGACAGATGTTATAACACCTCAAATCCTATAATAACCCTTTCTTAACCCCTTAAAAGAAGATATACTCATATTACACTTTTCACACTTTAACAAAAATTTACTATTTTAATGTCTACTATCTCCATTGTCATCCCAAAAAGTTTAGCGACCAGTGGTGAACAATCACCCACAGTTTAGTTGAATCGTCCGACTTCCTCGTAATTTTACCTGATATTGTCCTATCTTTTCTAGTCCCACGTAATGTACACAACAAAACACTTTGTAAACAAAACACACGAAATATGCATTATATGTAGATCAGAATAAAAAATAGGACCCCAGTTTTTACAAACTTTCAGTGACTTTTATAAATACTCCACCCCCCTAAGTGAGCTCTCTTATTTATGTTCATTATAATTCATCAAATTCCTTCAAAGTACAAACCTTGCAAAAGAAACAACTTCTCACCTTATGTGTGTGTGTTTGTGTGTGGGTGTGTGGCTGATGGTAACGGTGGGTTGTTTTGTGTTTCGTTTGACTCCGTACAGAAAAGGACCCTTCGACGGGGAGGCGACCGAGGATCCTCCGGTACACAGGGAAGAGATAACGGGGGTTGTCGGTTCCCTGACCTTCAACTACGGAAAGGGATCAACTCGGGACGGGGGAATGTAAGAGAGGACCTTTAGACTTGAACTCTCCACTCAACCCACTACAACAAACGATCTTGTCTTTCCTGTTTACCTCAGTTTTGATGACACCACAGTTCCGCTTACGTAGAAGGATGTTCCACTTGTGGCCGGACGTCTTTCCTAACCCCGAACTCTACCCACCCCGACTTCCGGACACTCCTTCGGTCTCCTCCCCCTCTCCCTCTCCGAAGGTTAGGATAAAGGAGAGACAAGACAAAAGACAGAAGTGTAGGGACACTCCCGTAGACGACACCGTAAAGTCAAGACGGAGACTTTGGTGACATACGTCCAGAGTCAATGAGAACAAGTTTCTTAAAAGTGACCCTGTCCGTAAAATTAAACTTGTTTGGTCTCGCGCCCTTACAACATTTAAAGAAATACTCTGTAGGGGAAAAGACGACGGATACCACTTTCTAAGACCTAAACAAGTTATCTTCGGTGACACCGACGGAGTCGTTCAACAGGGAGTCGGTCCACACTGGTCGTACCCAACGCTGGACGACTAGACCCCTTCGTGGAGGTCCTGACCGTGAGTCGTCCGTTCCTGCCCGTTTCTTTCTAGGCCCTAACCGTGAGTCGTCCGTCCTTGTCCGTCTCTGTCTACAAGGACGAAAAGCCGAACGGGACCGGAAAGTCGAGAAGACTCCGAAGACTGAGGGTCATAAAGAGAGAACGACGGGGAAACGGGGTAGAGGACGGAAAGAGTGTGAGACGACGGACAGACGAAAACTAGGAGTGAGATGTAAGTGTACACGGAAGGACGACTTAAGGAGAAAAAAACTAAACATTGACTTGGACTGAAGACCATACCTACGAGGAACGGGACGACCGACGAACATACGGACAGTGGTCAGAAATCTTTCATGACCTGAGAAGATCTCCGACGAACAGGGCCTAGATGGTTTAGTATTAGGTTCCGACAGTTCCCTTTTCTCGGTACGTACGTAAACTCTTTTCACTGAGCATGACTAGAGGACATACACGGTCCGTGACAGGATTCGAACTCTAAAAAAAATCGTAGAATTAACTCCATGTTGAGTGTGTGTATTTTTGATGGTAAATTCACACGTCACCAAAGATCATATATATGTTTCGACATGTCGGGAAATAAAAAAGCTATCATTTCGACGCAGTAAAGACAAGTGCAGTAAAAACTCAAGACTAGATCGGCGAGAGTTACACTTATATCTAGTACCGGAGCCTAGATCGCTACGTCTAGGTTATCTAGTTCAGACCCCAAGTTTATAAAAATTGTTCAGGGTCACCATGGTGGTCACGGTGTAAACTTGTAATGAGTAATCTTCACACTCGTCGGAGACCTGGAAAGAGAAATAAGGACGTACAGAGCCGACTTCTTTTTACGTACTGGATTTTCAATAGTCAATACAAAATAAGTCCCCGAAATGACTCCTGTCCTGTGGTCGAAGAGCCTCTCGAAAATAGGTTTCTCTATTTCCTCCTTGATCCTATACACCCTCAAAAACGACTTTTTGTTGTCGTTTGTAAATCACTTTGTAGTTTCTAAGGACGATCAGTGTCTTTTTTTTGGTCCGTAGAGTTCAATTACTAAAATCACGAAAGATAGAAACCCGTCTACGTCTCAGACCTGAGTAACGTTAATAAGGAATCTATACGTAGAATTCATAGATCCCAGTCATAGGACAAAAAAAGAGATAGGATTTAACGGGAGTCCCGTGCGGTACCTTTGACCGATGACACCGACTACTGAAATAGCCCCCGTTGTAAACAACAAATGCTCTTACCGTCCGTCACAAAAACCGACGTCTTTTGGGTATAATACTTAAGAATGGTCGAACATCAGGACACACGAGGGATTATTACCTCTGTCGCAAGACGAACTGAAAGTGACAACGACTCTCTCTTACTCCAGGTCGGAGGAAGGAATTGGACCGACAGTTCCACACAGTGTCAGATCGGGGTCAGTTGTGTAAGGTAAACGACAGAAAAAGAACAAGAGAGACGAAATCGGTTTAACGGAACTACAAGAGGTTTATTTGAAACGAGACTGAAGGGACCATCGACATGAGTGGACGTCAAGTCAGGACGGGTTGGAGGGCGTGAGGGAGGATAAGACAAAGTCCATGATCTAATCTATGACACATCTTTCTCTACTTTACCGTCTGAGGAACGAAGACCCCCTCCACTCAGAATTGTTCCTTATGTGTACCCTTTATTACGGTAAGTTTATTGACGGTAAAGTCTTGTCAGTTGGGAAGACAGGGATGGTTAGGAATTAATAGACTCGACCTTCTCTGGAACCCACGAACGGACTTTATTAGAAGTGGGGTCACAACCTCTAATCACAGAAGTAAGTCAGGAATCGAGATTTATGGAAGGGAACAGAGACAACAACATCCTTTCTAACAGAGAAATCAAATAGTAGAGAATCTGAGTAAACAATCGATTCGTCCTAGACGTAGAGAAATGACAACGGAATTTCACACTGAATTGATAAACACCCGATTAAAAATTGGTGGGGTGGGGGGGCGCGGCCGGGGTTGGTTCAACGTTTATGAAATGTTAGTTTTGGAAGTAAAAAGTGGAGCCCCCGGGACATGTCACAGACTACACCAAGGAACTCGTATAAGACATCCATAAGCTTCTAACGAACACCTAAAATACACTACGTCAAAAAAACACACATTGTATTTTTCCATGTTAATCAACGAATTATTTAATACATACTATAACCAATTAAGTTAATGGTCTTATACGTGTATGTGAAGGTCTAATAAGTGTCACCTCCTTAGGATCTCACTTATTTACTTAGAATTACGAGGAGAATTCTCAGAATTTAGTCACAATGTTTCAACCGAAAGTCATGAGGTGCTGACTAATTAAAAGAAAGGGTTTTATTCATACACGCATGTATGTATGTGTGTGTATTATAAATATGACACGACCTACAGCTGATTTTAAAAATTTCTAAGTACTCTAAAGTGTTCTACTATGAATTTGGGTCAGGATACCTAAAGTCATGAGAAAGAAATCTTAGTCACTGGACAAAAACTCTTGAGTGTCGTTATCGATACCCTTCCCTTTTTATTCTCTGGGAGACCATAGAGTACAATATGTTTATTAAGTAGTAATCCGTCTAGTAGTTTATCATTATGTCAAAGTTTCAGTCATAACTAGTACATAAAAACAACATCGTCCGTTGTTGGAGATTCTTGGTTTGACATCAACACTGTCTTTTAAATGGGGTTTAAAACACTAAATAAAACAACAAGTCAAGACTCTTTGACTCAAAATGAAATAAAGTGGGACCCCTAGGTAATTATAAGAACACCGAGTGGGTGGAAACCAAGAAATAGTCCGTCAATTGAGACAAACTTTGTCACTAGTGTCTTTTCGTCTCTCTTAAGGTCCGAATTTATGTACGAAATCTCAAAGGTACTTCCTTTTGTCCCCGTCATTGAAACTCTGGAACAGTCGTAAAAGACGGGAGGGGTGTGTGAGAAAAAGCAATTTAATTCCGCTCTGTCCTATCCGTGTCAGGTGACACCACTGCCTAAAAGGTTATTGGTTCCGTGTTCACTTACGTCGACAACATCAACCCTAATATACAAGTACACCACTCTTGTCCCGAAGGAACCACCGAGTCACCATTTCTTAACCGGACGTTACGTTCTCTGTGTCCTCTGCGTCAAAGCTAGGAATCCAGGCCTTTTAGGGGACCTCTTCCTTTTCCGTTGGGTGAGGTCATAAGAAAAGTCCTTTTAGGGCACCTGTCTCCTCGGACCACCCGATATTGGGTACCCCAGTGTTTCAGTCTGTACTGACTTCACTGATTCGGGTGTCGTGTGTACCACTTTCGTTCAGTGATTCTTGTCTTCGACATCGCTCTCAGACCTGGTTATCCTTTTCGTGAAACCTTAAATAGTATAACACAAACGACACAGAATTTAGAAAGTCGAACCCCTTGTTTTGACGGTATCTGACTCACAGAATTTTTGTTGTCAACACCTTCAACCTTCAAGTTCTACTTCCGCGACCATCTAAGTCGTAGACCACTCCCTGACGAGGGACCAAGTATTTACCGGTAGAACAGTAACCCGGGAGGATTCTGTCTTACCCTCTCTGTCGAAAGTAGTCCCGTGATTAGGGTAAGTGCTCCCAAGACGAGAATTCTGGATTAGTGGAGGGTTTCCAGCGTGGAGGATTATGGTAGTGTAGTTCGTAATCCCAAATTGTTTACTGAAAATCCCACTGCGTTAGACATCGTGTACGGTGTACACTTGGGTATTTTAAAATAATAGTAGGGAACCTGGAATGTAAAACTCAAAGAGGTTCAGTCCTTGGTTTTCTAATACTTATAATAATTATAAATGAAATTCCTGTATGACCTAAAAAGGGTCAAGTCAACAGCTTCTGTTTTCCCGTCCTACTATCGGTGCACGATGAGCCCATAAACCAAGGACCGCACAACAACCCTATCTTACTATCCATGATGAGAACCCAAGGGAGTCTGGAAAGAGTGAGTCAAGTAGTTCGGGTTGAACACTTTTACCTTTATACATGTGTGTAACCATGCATACGTATGTTCGTAGTCTGTCAAGATTTAAAGGGGTCCTCGATAGGTCGGGACCGTAATCCGAGGTCGGTGGGTCAGTGGGAGGGAGAGGACCATAGAAACGAGAATCACTGAGTTTGATTTGACCGTAATCTGAAAGACTTTAGAGACTTTTGTAGACACCCCACAAAAAAATCTCAAAAGATTAATTCTCAAATCCTTAACCCTTCCTCGATAGTAAAATTTAGTAGACCACGAAAAGGAGGTCTCTTCTGAACCTTCTTATATATGAATAAAGTCATACTTCTTTTTTTTTTTTTTTTGTCAGAGTCAACTCAGTATATTTGCTCTCCCTCGTTCTCTCCCTCCCATGGCTGACGGTGGTCGTAATGAGTCTACAGTCACCCAAAATACTGTACAATAAATTACAAATGGTGACTGACAACCTATCTCCGATATTCTTCTACTAATATGTCCGTCGATTGAAAAAACGAATCCGAGGGATCGAACACAAACCCTTCTATGCCGACGAAGATCTTAACGTCCGTTTTTATTTACGGTCTCCAGTACTATTAAGGTACAAGAGGTCAAGTCGATAATTTGGTCACTTATCTAACTGAGTTCAGGACTTTGTAAATTGACATTACAAGTCTATGTCTTGCTCACTGTGTACTCAAAGGGCGTTTCCGTCCGTGAATAAATGGTTTTTACTGGGTCTCATGGGAACAGTTCTTTTGTTTTTTGTCATTTTTCGTTTTTGGACATAGTCATCTCCTCTAAGACTCTTGCCGAGACACTGTATAACATAAAGTTTCGGTCTTTGGATTAACGTTTAAAGGACTGGTGTTAGGGTAAGTACAAAAAATTGAGATTCTTACTCCAAATCAAGACTTATCGATAACCTGATATAAAGAGTTTCAAAATTCTATTGTGTTGTAAGACACACGGTTTCCATTGTATTTTTTCAGTACTTTGTTAGCAGTACTACAACAATTAAAATAATAAAAAATAATAAAAGACAAAACAAAATATAAAATTTTCACAAACAATCCGGGGCAGTCCTACGGGAGTACTGACAGTGACTGACACTGGGCATCACACTTTCCGTAAAGTAATGAGAGAAACGAGATGTTCCAGTGTCTGTTTCAATCTATAGGAGTGGAAACGATAGGGTCATAGATCTTGTTACGAATTTTCAAATTAATCACTTTCTTACTACGGGTGTCGTTATTACACATCACTGAATTTCCGTTTGAACTCCTCGTCCGTACTGGCTTTCCTCCTTCCCTTTATTTTGCTTCTAATTTCCAAACCATCTTTCTAACCCTTCTCCCGTCTCCTTCCTCTAGACCAGTGTTGGGGTCTTTCCACAAAACAGAAGTTACAAAAGACCTATACCGGGAGACACTGTAAACCCCAAAATCCTACGGGTGAAAGATGACATTAGTCTCAATTCAACGTCATTATTGATAACGTTCTAGTAAAGAAAAAATAGAGGTATCAAGGGTAAGTAAAAACGTAATTTTTATGGGGTACAAATCATTGTATTTTGTTTTTGGAAAATAGTCGTCTCTACTAATCAATATGAATGACCCAGTCGGTAAACCTGTACCGTTTCGTTCCTATTGGACAGACCCTACTACAGACCTCAGGGTAGACCCTTCTGTGTTTATGGACCCCCGACGTTAGTAAACCTTCGTAGAAGTGACATACAGACCGAGGACCCGAGCCCCCTGACTTTCCGACTCGAGATCACCCTGACATGTGACCTCATAGAAGGACACCAGGAAGGTACTCCGAACCCAAAGGAGTGTCGTACCACCGTTATAAGGATCCTCGAGGGACCTTCCCACGAAGGACTCTTGGTTATAAGGTCCTCTTATCTCGTCCACAAACTACGAAATACTGGATCTGACCATTCAAGACAACTTTGAAGGCGAGATCAGACAACGACTTTTGTCAAGATCCGGACGGGTCTAAGTTCCCCTCTTCTATACCCGGGGAAGAAAGATACCTTTCCTACCGTTTGTTGAAACCCCGAAAAATTAATTTGGTGGTGTACGGTGTGGTACAATGGAAAGAGGAAGTCCCTTTTCGACAAACGCCTCAATGATAAAAGGTCTTCAATAGGTTTTTGATTTGAGCTAGAAAATGAAAACGATCTAAAATTACAAAATTCGATTCTCCTTCTTCTGTTCTATCAATTTTATTCTTTTTGACTTCTTTCAAATGGAGTAATTTCGTATCTCGTAGTTGCTACAATAAAAAGTACAACTGTTTCCCATGTCCACCTTCTTACTAAATAACGAAGAAAAAGAATTCCCACCGTCCTCCTTCGACCCATTCAACTCGTTCACAAGTCTCCTTTAATCTTAGTCCGTGAACCTATAAATGTGGAAGAAAATTCATATTAAAAACCCCTTTACCCAAGTGAAGGAAATGGTACAGACTTCTGACATCAATTTTTTATTCACAAAACAATAGTCGTCGTCGTGGACATTGGGTCAGTGATGAGAAGTAAAAAGTTTCTGTCAGAATACGAACCATGACACTGATTTCTCTTTCGACTTTTTATGGACCACACAATTAACGTCAGGATAGGTCCAAGACCCGACCACAGCCTGCTCAATTGAAACCAATAGTTCATGTAAGAAGTTGGGGAAGAGTGAGAATGTCCCCTTTTAATGTTTTTTATTTTTTATCGAAATTTTCACTAAGTAACACTAGAATAAATTCAAAAAGGTAAAGTAAATCTCTACTTATCCTTCCCTCCCAAGGAGGAAATAAGAATAACAAAACTACATAAAGAAGAGAAAAGAGTAAGAAAGAGACAAGGGTTACAAATAAAAATTAAGAGGACACCGGGGAAAAGAAGGATGACTAAGGAAAGTAAGGTAGAAAGGAGTAATGGTAGAGGAAAAAATCTTATAATTGATAGAAAAAATTTTAAAGAGAAGGATCAGAGAGAAGTAGTTGAAAAGAAAGAGAGGGAGAGAGAACTTTGAAGTCTGAACGTTCGTGACATCAATCTATGTCATAAATCTCAAATCTATATTTTTTATCACTCCACGGTGAAATGATTATTGCTTTGAATGTATTTTGAAAGAAAAAAAACCATAGACGATGAGGATTCGTTTGTCCACACTTTAAAAGTTAAAGTAATTTTTTAAATACGTGTGTCTATTTGTATAACCTCTGTATAATCTTCATTTTTTCTTCTCATTTTTAACGAAATTAATAGTCTTAGGATCATAAGTCTCTTTTGGTGACTGTAAAATTACATTTATGAAGTCTATAAACTCATACGTATTAAACGAAACGTTTTATCCTAGTAACGTATATGTAAGAAGAGTATTGAACGTAAAATTGAATTACATATTATACGTAGAACTGTGCAATTATGTGAGATGGATGAAGTGATACAATACTGTTGATTTACCGTATTACGACCATTTTGTGATACGGTCCGCGAAACGGGTACCAGTAGGGAGTCACTCAACATAAAGGGTAAATAAACAGTCTGAAAGAATTACCGACTCTTCATAGGTTGAGTCAAAAAATTAATCAAGAAAAACAAACATAAAATCCAAAAAAAAAAAAGTAAGAAAGAAAGAAGGGGAGAGAGAAAAAATTCTAGGATTTCACAGGTAAGGAATTTGATTCAGAAAATCATTAAGAAATTGATAAAGGAATATTTGATAGTTATCTTGAACTTACTTCTTAGTTTGACCTAATAGGATTGAATATGTCTACGACGAATGACTACTTGGGGACACACAGTCCGTACAAGAACACACTAAAGTAAGTTCGTAATTTCCAAGTGTCCCCAGAACCCCTCCGAACCTCAAAATCCAGTGTGTTGAAACTCACAGTAGAAACCTTGACTTGAACTATAGAAGATATAATAACACTTCTTCTAAGGTGAAGTCTCCTAAAATCTCTACCGAATCCTTAACGTCTGTATAAACTTAATAGGTCGGAAAAAAAATTTGACAACTAAACTTTATAAAGTTGTACTTATTTTTTTAGTTGTATTTGAGATTATTATCGGAGTAATAAGAATTGATTTGGAGAGTCCAATTGAACGGAAATCCGTTTGGAATTATACTTTCTAAAGCAACGGAAGTAGGGACACTTATATAAATGTGAAGAATGTTTACACGGTAACTGACCTTTCTAACCTGACAAAACAAAATTTAGTTCGTACTTGGCCGGGTGAGCTCATTTTAGTAGGGTCGTCTAAATGACGGCGTCTTGGACTCACGGACCAAGTACATGTTTTCCCTATCAAGTCCGAAGTACCGAACCCATGTGCAGTTCACAGGTCATTGTCCCCCTCTGGATTAAAATAAGGAAAGTCATTCAAAACCCACGGAAAACGAACTGAAGATCACAAATAATACTCCTTACTCTCAACTCCAATCAATATGTCTAAACTGATACGACTTCGGAAACTAGTTACGTTTCTTTATCTCCTTTTGTTGTCTTACCCTTTCTGATCTCTAGAGAAGTTCTTTTAATCCCTATGGTTCCCTTGTAAAGTACGTTTCTACCCGAACTATTTCCTGTCTTTACCATACCTGGATTGTCTTCGTCTTCTATAATTCTTCACCGTTCTTATGTGTCTTCGTGATATGTCTTTTCTAGAAGTGTTGGTTCTATTAGTGCTACCACACTAGTGAGTAGATCTCGGTCTGTAGGATCTTACACTTCAGTTCACCCGAAACCTTTCGTAACGATGCTTGTTTCGATCACCTCCACTACCTTAAGGTCACCTCGATAAAGTTTAGGACTTTCTACTACGACACTTTCACGACGTGAGTTATACGGTCGTTTAAACCCTTTGAGTCGTCACCGATGTCCTGACCTTTTCCAGTCAAAAGTAAGGTTAAGGTTTCTTTCCATTATGGTTTCTTACGAGTTTGATGGCGTGTCAACGGAAGTAGAGTGTGCGATCACTTCATTACGAGTTTTAAGAGGTTCGGTCCGAAGTCGTTATGCACTTGACACTTGAGGGACTACAAGTTCGACCAAAATCTTTTCCGTCTCCTTGGTCTCTAGTTAACGGTTGTAGGAAACCTAGTACCTTTTCCGTTCTCTCAATGTCTTTTTGTAGATAAAGACGAAATAGCTGATACGGTTTCGGAAACTGACACACCTAGTGCTATTTGACACCTTTTAAGACTTTCTCTACCCTCATGGTCTGGTGGACTGGACGGAGAACTCTTTGGATATACGTCCAGTCCTTCGTTGTCAATCTTGACCTGTACCTTGTTGTCTGACCAAGGTTTATCTTTTTCCTCACGCAGTTCCGACATATAACAGTGGGACGAATAAATTGAAGATACGTCTCATGTAGTACTCTTTGTGACCCCACCTTCTTCGTGTTCGACCTTAGTTCTAACGACCCTCTTTATAGTTATTGGAGTCTATACGTCTACTATGGTGAGAATACCGTCTTTCGTTACTCCTTGATTTCTTGGAGAACTTCCACTTTCTTCTCTCACTTTTTTCGACCGACTTTTGAGTTGTAATTCTTTTGCTTCTAGTACCGTAGACCAGGGTAGTGAAGTACCGTTTACCTACCCCTGTGTTACCTTTGTCACAGTCTGAAATAAAAGAACCCGAGGTTTTAGCGACATCTGCCATTGACGCCGGTATTTTAATTTCCTGCGAACGAGGAACCTTCCTTTCGATACCGTTGACATCTGTCGAATCATCTTTTGTCTCTGCAATGAAACGACTGTTTCCAGACATATCAGTTTTGATACCAAAAAGGTCATCAGTACATGTCTACACTCTCGACCTGGTATTTCTTACGACTCGTGGTTTCTTAACTACGAAAACTTGACACCACCACCTCTTCTGAGAACTCTCAGGGAACCTGTCCTTCCTCTAGTTTGGTCAGTTAGGATTTCCTTTAGTCAGGACTTATAAGTAACCTTCCTGACTACGATATCGACTTCGAGGTCATGTACCGGTGGACTATCCTTCTTACCTGAGTCACCTTTTCTGAAACTACGACCCTTTCTAACTTCCGTCATTCTCTTCCCCTGTTGTCTCTTACTCGACGAACCTACCGTAGTGGTTGAGTTACCTGTACCCAAACTCGTTGGAGACCCTCTACCACTTCCCATCCCTTCGACCGCACGACATCAAGTACCCCAGTATTTCTCAGCCTGTACTGACTTGTTGTCGTTATGTCTAAACCGTTTTTAAACCGGATAATAAGGGAAAGATTGGTAGAACTCTTTGAGGACTCTGAAGTTCCACTATAGAATTTCCAGTAGTAAATATCGATAATGCATTATACATAGGCCCATACCATCCGTCTTAACATTCAATGCCACCGAGGGTTCTAAGGGTAGGGGATGACAACGTACGGGACACATTAAGGCAGAAGAACTCATACCAGACCTGGACCCTTATACTATCAAAAATGAGGACACCAATGTAGTGTGACATACGGTCTCCTAAACGTCTACGTCAATTCTAGGAATTAGTGAACTGAAACCCAACTGAAACCTAAGTAGTTTTCCCTCTGATAGAAACACCTGGACTGAATTAGTCTACCTGGGAAACTTTTCCCACTTCGTAATTTCTCTACGAGGAGACGACCGAACTCTTTCACATTTAACGGTCCAACGTCTCTTCTGATGTCCCATTTCTGGACTCTCGGTCGAGAGTCTCGACTTGTACCAGGGACCCGTTGTCGACAGACCCTTTATCCCTCTTCGCCCTAGAAGCAGTTTGTTGGTTTCTTTGGTTTATCCGTCGTTGACCTTATTTGAACCTTTACCAGAGACTCAAGGTTCATTCCTACGTCGGTTAACTGTGGAACTAAAATAGGGACGCGTTGGGATTTTCTCCCGGGTCCATTTTACTCGATAAGAGGACTCGGTATCTCTAACACTGTAATGTGTAAACAAATTCAAAGATTCCAACACCATTAAACAGGACGTTGTTACCTTTTGATCGTATAACATACTTACATAGGTCCAAAAGAGATATAACTTATTTTATTGTTTTGTGTCTTCGTTTAACTTACATCTTTAAACAACATAATAACATTACTGGTAGGTATTACGGTCTATAACTTAAAAATACAATTATTTTTTCGGAGTAATAAGGACGACTATCGAAATTATTTTATATGTAAATGTTTGGATTCGTGTTTTTTGTACTATTATAATTATGTTTTGGAGAAGTAGATAAAAGCCAAGACTCCCTAAAGAAAAGGGAAAGATCTTGTTTTTATAAAGTAATAAACTTTTAATAACCGAACTGATTATCCGTGAAAAATTTTTCTGACGTAAAATCAACAAAATTCTTACATTGAAAACCGTCCCTTGTCTTTTCACCCTAACACACTCCGATTAAATATCAGTCGTGTAACAAAAATTTATATACAAACAGAAATTAACAAGGGAGTAATGATTTATTACGTATCTACATTCCTTAGGTCAGTGATGAAAACTCAGTCTGTCTACTCAAAACGTCATCACTACCAAAAGACGTCATCACTACCTAAAAATTGATCATTAAATTTTGAAATTTTAGTACGTCGTAAAGTTTGTAGTCTTTCATGTCTTTTACTGTATTGATTAAGGGTATATAAGTTAGTAGATCTACAATTATCTACAATTGCAAAACGGATAACGAAGTTCAAAATAAATTTTTTCACGTTCAGGACGATGTTGGACGAATTAGAAAAAGTGACAGAGCGGAGGGGTCTCCATTTAAGAGGGAGTCAAGATCGGTCTTTACCTACATATAATAAGAGTACTTAAAAATATTTAAAAGATACATACATACATAAAAACTTATTACATTTCTTAACAAAATACGAAATTTTAAATTTAATAACCATAGTATGACTTCCATTGAATTAAAAAAGTGAGTTTCGATATAAAAGTTCTATTTACGATCCATTACAGGGTACCGTACTTGTTTTGTCAACTAAATAATCTTGTGTCAACTAGTGGTAAAAAGACGACTGTTCGTTACTTCAACAAAGGGGTTAAAAACATGAATTTATCATGACAGTACTTATAGGAACAAGTATATAAATACACTGGGGTAAACTTGTAAAGACATCTTATCTTACGTCCCTCGACGACCCAACATAGAAATTGAAATGATCCTCAACGGTTTGACGAAAGGTCTCGTAAAGAAAAATCAGATCAGGGTGAGTGTTTCATCTCAGGAGAAGGGAAGAAAAATGGGTCATGAACAACAGTATCATGCCGAAACCAGAAGTCGGTGAGTCAGTACAGGCTGAGAGACACTGTGGTGCCGGACGGTCCGGAGGAACAGGGAGTGGTAGAGGGCCTCAGACGAGTGAGTACAGGCAACTCAGCCACTACGGTAGGTCGGTAGAGAAGGAGACAGTGGGGTATCAGGACGACTACGATCGATTGACCTACCTCCACTTCCGTACACCTAAAGTAAACATACTTTAGGATACTTTGGGATCAGGTGATCAGGTATTGACAAATTACCACAGACAACAATTTATCTACAATTATTCTGGTGAAATCATACTAAAACGAAGGGCCCACCGTGATCACCGTTTCTTGGGTGGACGGGCAAGTCCTCTACATTCTCTGGACCCAAACTAGGGACCCAGTCCTTCTAGGGGGTCTCCTCCTTTACCGTTGGGTACGGTCATAAGACCGGACCTTTTAGGGTACCTGTCTCTTCTGACCGCCCGATGTCAGGTACCTCAGTGTCTCCCAGCCTGTACTGATTCACAGACTCGTGTCATACTAGTCTGATTAGTGAAAAGGAAAATAACGAACCCGAATAATACAAAAAATATGATCGTGAAGGAGATCAGTATATAATATTTCCACAAGAGAAAATAAAAGAAAGTTTTCAATCTTTCAAAATTACGAGTAAAACTAATTTTACCTAAATTGAATACCTAATTAAAATCTTCCTTAAACGAAAATAATCGTATGACAGATAGAGTAGGTACATTTGTCATATAAAAGGGTAACTAATCTTACAAAGTTGTTTGAGAATATTAAAGAGGGAGTTTCAAGAATATATATAAATCATTCTATATACTGGGTGTTAAAATACAGATAGTATTTAACATAGACAAAAATTCGTGAAGAGGAGAAATATGGATAAATACATATTAAGTAACTCACAAAGAACACATTTTTCAAAAGATGACTCGAATTAAAGACGTTTATGTGATCTACATGAATAATCACATAAAGGACAAAAAATAATAATCGTTTTAATTCATACTCTCTCTAATTGAACTCCCAACATATACTGATTAACATGTTGGACCTAAAATTGAATCAAAATAGATTAAGAAATGGAAAACGATTTTCGGAAAGGAAAATTTAGTCGATTACAAAGAGACTACATACATTGGAACAAAGTGACATAGAAAAATATCATTTTTGTTTTTAGAGTAACATCTCAGAAATACACTTTTTTCGTAAATAAAGTGGTTCATCTTCAAGGAAGTACAGTTAATCGACTAAGTAGACCTATCTGTGTAGATACCTTCTCTTCTTCATATATTTTATTTACAAAGAGACCGTCAAAAGAAATTTAGTTGAGTATTCCTTTTGTGGACAAGATTAACGGTCGCACAAGAAAGAGAACGAGAGATGAAGTGGACACGATTCTCCCAATCAGGAGGGTAGTTCTGTTTGTCGAAGATCTCTATTCCGGGTCTCCAGGTTCACGTCCCGTCTACGAGGTCACTTTTTGTTCCTACATCTACTTGAAAGATTATTAACATTCAAAGAAAAATTTAACTCTATATTAACTGTATTGAAATATACCACCGAGTCTACCAATTCTTAGACGGACGTTACACCCTCTGGACCCAGACTATGGACCCAACCCTTCTAGGGGACCTCTTCCCTTATCGATGGCTGAGGTCATGTGAACGGACCTATAAAGGTACCTGTCTTCTCGGACCGTCCGATGTCAAGTACCCCAGCGTTTCTTGACCTGTGCGGACTTGTTGAAAGTGAGTGAGTGATGTAATTAAAGTCCACATCTCTTATTACTAAGCTATAAACATATAAAACACTTAACTATTGGTGTTATTCAGATTCACTTACGATTTACTTTATTCAGTTTCTATTTATGACATACAAAGTGAATATACACTTTAGAATTCTTTTTTCTTCTGTTTCGGATTCAAGTATCAATGTCTCTTGTCTAATCTGACCTTCAACAGTCTCCACTCCTCAGTTGTAGGGAATGGATGTATTAATGTTTGTAAAAAAAGAATCGTTAAAAGTTTATCATAACGACGACAAGTCAGCGATTCAGTACAGGTTGGGAAACCCTGGGGTGCCTGACATCGTGCGGTCCAAAGGGACAGCAAGTGATAGAGGGTCTCAAACGAGTTTAAGTACAGGTGACTCAGTATATCATATGTCCGTCATAACACTTGACATCAGTGGTACGGTATTGTTGTGCAGGTACTGAATGAATAAACTGTTGACCTTTAAGTGTGGGACTGAGGGAAGTGGGTAAAACGGGTGGGCTATTGAGGGGAGGAGACTGTTGACGGACAGGTTAGACAAGAGACATAGATACTTGAATCCAAAACAAAGGAAAAGAAAAAAAATCTAAGGTATATATTTACTTTGTATGTCATAAATGGAAACTGAGTAAAGTGAACCTTATTACTGCGTCATTTGTACCTCCATGTATATAGAAAAGTTCACCTCACCAAAGTAAAAGGAGCCATTTATGGGTCTTCACCCTAACACCGCAGTATACGATCAAGATGAAAATTGAAAAACTCCTTGGAAGTATGATAAAGGATATCACCAACGTGGTCAACTGTAAGGGTGGTCGTCACGTGGCGACGATGACGACGACTCAGCGAAGTCAGCACAGGCTGAGACACGCTGGGGTATCTGCCGTCGGGTGGCCCGAAGGGGCAGGGACCCTAAGAGGTCCGTTCTTGTGACCTCACCTAACGGTAAAGGAAGATCTTAGGGGATAAGAGGTGTAGAAACATTAGTGAGAAAAAAAATAGAAAAATACCATCGGTTACCTTTGTCCACACTACGTAATAGAATAACACACCAAAATCAAACCTAACAGGAGTATTGATCTCTACAACTCGTAGAAAAGTACATGGAGAACCGGTCAAAAGAAAATTCCTTTAGAGATGAGTCCTGAAGACGGGTAATAAAAAGGTAACCTAACAAAAAAACAAAAAAACAAAAACAAAAAAAGGACAACTGAACGTACTCGAGAAGTATATAAAATCTATAAATGGGGAATAGTCTATGCACTAAACATTTAATAAACATGCAGTCAAAAACAGTAAGTCATACAACGAAAAAGTAAAACAACCACCAAAGGAAACGACAAGACTTCGAAAAATTAAATTTCATCAGGGTGAACAAATAACAAAATATAAACAACGGAAACTAAAGTCACAGTTTAGATTTGTCAGGGTCTTTCTGGGCACAATTTTTCGAATGACGGATACAAAAGAAGGTCTTCAAAATACCATTATGAAAGTTTCAAAACTAACAAATTAAAGGAAGAGAAAGTAAACAGTAGGTATGATTGAGTAGATCTCTCTAGATGGATTTTAGATCAAAAAAAGGATCACGTTCTTTCTTCTCTATCCGATCTTCCCTCTTTGGATATCACCCTAAGTTCGAGTTTGGGTAAGAAAGAGATTATACAAGACAACCCATAAAAGTGAAGATTGTGGCTCCGGTCTAGGACGAAAAGATTCCGAAGATAGACCAGAAAAGAGTATTGACCCGTTAAGGAGGATCCTAACATTGTCCAATCAAAGATCCTCACCAAGACCTACCAGAACACTCAGGGTCTCGAGTCAACATCTACAGACCCTGAGAAACAACCTCTTCCGTTACCGTGGGATGAGGTCTTGAGAACGGACCTTTTAGGGTATCTGCCTCCTCGGACCACCCGACGTCAGGTTCCCCATCGTTGACTCGCTGAAGTGAAAGTGAAAAGGGAAAGTACGTAACCTCTTCCTTTACCGTTGGGTGAGGTCACAAGAACGGACCTCTTAGGGTCCCTGTCGCCTCGGACCACCCGACGGTAGAGACCCCAGTGTGTCTCAGTCTGTGCTGACTTCGCTGAATCGTCGTCGTCGTCGTCGTCGTCGTCGTCCCTGACAAACATTGAGACGAAGACACGATCCCGTCGGGCTACGACACCTAATCCACTTGTAGGTAAGTCCTGTAATACCCCTGTATTCTTAACTATCACCTTGTACTCGTTAATAATAGAGACAAGAAGGGAAAAAATTTTTTTTTACTGTGTTCCTAAAGTATCATCCGTACTTTATTTATCGGTAACTACTGACGTCAAACATTTTGTCCCGTTTCTTTCTTTCTACCTGACTCTATATAAACGTAGCACCCTCCTTCTTTCCCTGTCATAGAGATAGAAACTTCTTTTTTCACCTGTCAATCAAAATCAAATGTCTATATAAGACTGATAACGAAGTCCGGTTTAATACTAATTTTATCGGTAACGTAAGTAAATTTTTCATATATAACTTGTGTAAAATGTATGGTGTGTGACAAGATCCGTGACTACTACTTTTTTTGATCTTCTACGGGTGAGGAGACTACGTATACAAAAGTACCCGTACCCACCTCTGTCCTCTAAAAAATTTTTTACTTGTTCCATAAATAAAAAGTCTAACTTCATTTCTGAACTTTGTTTTATTCACTCCATTACACTATTTCTAAACACTCGTCTCACACCATCCGTCCGGACCGATACCTCGAGTCAGACGGTCCGATCGGTACATTAAATCCAAGTTCTTACCCAGTCTTTATACTGAACTGAACAAAATTTAAAGGTTTATTTGTCTATATCTCCTTTATTCCGACGTCCTCTCACCTGGACCAAAGGTCTTGACCCCCGAATACTGGGAAGAAGAGGTTAATACACGGGGTTCTTTGTTTGAATATGAGGAGGAGATTCCGAGACTCAAACACGAGGAGTTCGAATTATAGACTCAAGACCCAGAAATGAAATCCTAACACGGTCGAGACACTGTTAGACGTAGAGAGACGTTCCGGGGTCTACAGGCAGACACCAGTTCTAACGACATTTCGTAGTCCTTCACAGAAAGATTTCCCCACCATAAGTACGGTTCCGACTTCTTATTGTTCCTCCGTCTAGTATCGTGAAGTCGTTTTCCGTGTTGGTCATGTTTTCGGAACTTCGTACTTCTTGAACCACACTATTCACTGTTTTCCCTTATCCTCTCACTCGACCCCTCAACCCCCTCATAGTCTATACTACCATCTCCAACCGGTGCCGGTATAGTCCTCAGAAAATTTGGTACTATCCTTGACCCTAAAAGAAGATTCATGTGCCTTACGATGACAAAGTTGGGTCCCAGACACTTAAACATATCCTTCTTTCAATATTGACATACTGTTATTTTTTTAGTGTAATAAAGTTACTCTGATCTGTTGTTGGGTACGATCAAATTTATTATAGACACAAACACAATATCCATCTTTACTATCTATAAAGGTAAATAACGATAATAACGTTACTAGAGTTTCACAGTAAATACTAGTAATGTAATTAATATTTAATGTCATCAATAATCGCGAATATCATATAGAATAATAAAATACGTAATTATTTCCACGGTCACTTGATGTCGGACACCTGTTTTAGGTCCAACGGTGGATCAAAACATTTACTTTGAATAACCTTATGTCGGTACGGGTAAGTAAATACATAGTGTCAACGTTGTCTTTTAAAGAAGGGAACGTTACAAATTTTATGAATCATTGACCAAGAACTACCTTTTTCAAACGACTATTGATATGACTTTTTCTAACTCCCGTCCTCCTCTTTCCCTGCTGTCTCCTACTCTACCGACCTACCGAAGTAGTTGAGCTACATGTACCCAAACCCACCTGAGACCCTCAACCACTACCTGTCCCTCCGGAGCACACGACACCAAGTACCCCAGCGTTTCTCGACCTGTGCTGACTCGCTGACTTGACTTGACTATAACTTTTTCATCGTATACTATGTTAAGTTTTTGAACCTATTGATAACCAAAGAAACGTTTGAAGACATAAAATAAAATACGTAAATTTTCACAATAAATAACTTCACTAGGTATCCGAAGTGATCTGAAGGTTTTGTAGGTACTGTCCCCCGTTTTTCTTTTCTCTAAGAAATTTAGAGACGGAATGTCCTAGAGTCCGTCCCCTTGGATTACCGGACTTGACGCAAAGGAGACGGACTCGAAGAGAAGGGCGAAGAACTAGACTGTCTAAAAGGTATAAAGGTCATGGGTCATGGGTTCGACGGAGAAGAAACACTTACTACATAGCTCAGGAATGCGTCACGGTCCGTCTCGGAAATAATCGTGACAGATTGAAATAGGGTACTGTTGTGGTATGCCAGATCCACACTGCTAGAAGGAACATCGTCACTCCCCCCGAGCCTCCTCGACAGTACGGGTACATAATTAACTGGCCTACAAGTGACTCGTGGACGATACACGGTCCGAGACACGGTTTACGGGGCCACAGTTTTGACAGTCATCACTACGGTTCCAAACCTAGCCAGGGTAGACTATGGTCACAATCCCACCGAGTGGAGTGTCGTCCAACACAAGCTCTACGGTCTGTGGTGTGACAGAGAAACTTTGGTCGTCGTTCGAGTCAATGAGAAGGAAAAGACTACGAAGGTAGGGTGAAATGGGTCATCGAGAGGAGAGGTGGCATTTACAAACGTAGAACAAGAGTGAGGTGTCAGACAACAGACGTAACCGAAACGGATCTTATCCGGCATCGCAGACATAAAAGGATCGACATCGTCGTAGGAATGGGGTGAGGTCATGAGAACGGACCTTTTAGGGTACCTACCTCCTCGGACCACCCGACGTCAGGTACCCCAGTGATCCTTAACCTGTGCTGACTCACTGAAGTGAAAGTGAAGGGTGAAAGTACGTAACCTCTTCCTTTACCGTTGGATGAGGTCATAAGAACGGACCTCTTAGGGTTCCTACCCCCTCGGACCACCCGACGGTAGAGTCCCCGACATGTCTCAGTCTGTCGCTGCGTCGTCGTCGTCGTCGTAGGAACCCGAAGAGACCACCGAGTCACCATTTCTTAGACGGACGGTCACGTCCCTTACCCCCAAACTTGGGACCCAACCCTTCTAGGGGACCTCTTCCTTTACCGTTGGGTGAGGTCATAAGAACGGACCCTTTAACGTACCTGTCTCCTCGGATCCCGATGTCAGGCACCCCAGTGTTTTGTCAGTCTGTACTGAGTGCACTGGTTTCTTTTTGTCTGTCGTAGGAATCACTACGAACAGTTACGGTGACCTTACTGGGAAATTTCAGAAAAGAAAAAGTGTTCGTACTCGAAGAAAGGACATTCACGTCGAGAGAAGAGGTCGTGAAACACCTAAAGACTCTGGTGACTCTAAACAGGAAGTGTTAGGTCCAAATTTGTAAAAGTGTACGGTAGACTAACCCCCAATACAATTTTAACTATCGTCCTCCCCGACCGTTACTTTAGAGATAGAGTTTATCTTTTTTCCCTGGCATCCCCTCCGGACCAAATGCACCAAATGACATCGAACACGTTTAGAAAGACAGGTTTTGGTACCTCTAACGAAAGAGGGGATCTTTGCATTGGTTACAAGTAATTGAACCCACCCGTTTATGAGTGTTATAGTCGGTAAAAAATTTTAAAGAAAAGAAAAAAAAGTATACAACATTCACTTTTCGTAACAACGGGTGAACAATGACCTAGATGGACCTGTAGTCGCAAAATAGTCAAATATGTGTGTATTATATAAGGTAGTTAAACCTAAGTATGACGTTATGATAGTACGTTGGATGTAAAAAATACACTATTGAATTTTTATTACGTCCTCCGACGTATAATTTTTTCTCAAAAAACCCCAGAATTCAAAACGTTAAGTCTTCTGTGTCCAAACCCCATTTGTACTTTCTTATAAGGTTCCTTCTCTCAGTCCTTGAAAATTTCTGTTTTTCGGTGTTCCAACAATTTTCAACGGACCACTTCTGAAGGTACCACCGCGACACGTATTCTGAGGTATGGACGGTTACTTCCCCTGTCTCCAAACTAGGGGCCTAGTCCTCCTTAGGTGTACGGTGCCTCGTTGATTCGGCCACACAGTGTTGATGACTTTGGACAAGCGAGATCCCGGACGTTCGGTGTTGATGACTTCGGGTACACGGATCTAGGACACAAAACGTTGTTCTCTTAAGTGACGTTACTCTTCGGACACGTAACGTTGATGTCTCATCGGGGGTGAGATGTGTTGATCTCTTTCTAGGGTGAGTGTCGTTACTTCTGGGTCGCGTCGGTTTTTTTTTATTTTTCACGGACCACTCTTACCAGTAACTGAGTGGACTTAGTCTTTTATAAACAGGAATGTCTTAGGGTCCAACAAAATCCTATCCCAAGGTTTTCCATCCATCTGGTAGTGTTCAATAAAATCCCCTTCCCAACTCCCACCTACTCCGGGCACCTGAAGAAACATATTATCATTATTATGACCATTACTATTATTATTACTATTTTCTCTTGGCTGAAAACTACTGGTCCGTCCTAGTAAGGTTACGAGAGACAACCACTTCAAATTGTAAGAGGATCTACCGTTTTCCCTTTACCAACGTCCCGGGTCGAGGTCATACGCCAACCCGGTTCTTACAATCTAAAGTCCAACTCTCCGTCACTTACTTATTGATTTCATAGACCCGAACGAAAATCAACAAAAGAGAGACAATATTTACTACGGAGCCACCTGTAGAAAGTATTTTACAAACGACAAGACCACAAAGGTTTCCCTTTTTGAAGTATCTTAAACTAAAACTAAAAATTCCGAAAACGATTTGTAATATTTTAGTGGGTACTTTTTACACAGAGACAAGTGACAGGAAGTTCAGTACACACCCTTCTTTCCGTGTCTAAAAACAGTGTCTTGAATAATGATCAAAAAGTCAAGAACCCAGATAACCTAACAATTGAACCTCTATCCTCCACGAGGGTCGGTCCTCAGGACACCAACCTTAGGCCCCAGATTACATCACTCACGGTTCGGGACGTCTCTACCTTCGTCGACACATAACGACGTTGGGAGGTGGTACAACGGGTTAGAGGAATTGAATGAGAGGTAAGATTAAGTGACGACGACTGTCTAAATAAAGAGACTTTGAAAGGGAACCAGTATTACAAGTTTTCGGAATTTACAAAAGAGAAACAAATAACATAACTCTACAACGATCACGAATGGGGTGACAGACATAATGGTTTTAATAGGGGGAGTGGAAGACACGAGTTCCCCTGACTGATGAGACTGAAGTTCCAACTCAGTGGTAGATGTATCACTGGAAAATAATGAAGAATTGTCTAACCTGAATTAGTCAAGAAAGAGATCCTATAATCTCCCTGTCTCTGTACCTAACCCAAGATGGGACTCGAAAACCAGGATCCCGGGTCTGTGGTCCGTTTCCATCTACACAGAGTGAGAACGGTATACTTTAACCGACTCTTTCGTTCGTAGAAGGGACCGAAAGATTTTCCACGGAGAAAGGTTCGTCGTCACTTTAGATTATCACGGATAAGGAAATTCTATTCGTATAAGAAAAGGTCTTTTGTAACAAGAAACAGAGGATGTTCGTCAACTACTTTTGCTTTTCCCCCTGTCCGTAAGAGGAGACCGAGGAGGGGACCCTAGTGATGTAGGGTGTCTAAGGGACCCGAGGATTCCTGACAGATGGTCGAAAAGAGGTGAGGAAAATGGGTCTAGAATAATGTCCATCTTTCTCTTGTTTCGTAAGACTACCTTGTCCGGGAGGGGATTGCACCAGACACAAATGTGTCGTGTCTATCCATTAATCGGTTTATAAGGAATAGTGGACAGAACAGATAGAAGAAAACGAAACCCCTTAACACACTTACCATGTACTCACAATACTTTTTATTTAACTAATTTCTTTCTGTTATTGACTCGTATCTTAGATCAATCACCGTACTTTTTTCTCACCTTTCTTCAGTTTAGGTCGAGGAAGGTAGGTACCCACTACTACTTAACGATGTCGATATACCTCGACCCCGCACCCCGACCCTTCCTTGTACCAGGAACTACCATTCCTGGGGTCCCTTCAGACGTTATACTCAATACCCTTTACACGTAAATCTTCTCAAACGGTGGGATAGAAAGAATAAGAAAAAGGGGTGGAGTGGAGAGTCGGAAAAGGAGGACCGGAAACCCCCAAGTCTAAATAAAATCCCATAAAGATACGAGGAGGAGTTTACAATCTGGACATCAGGAGACAGATCTCCGTAACGAGCCATTGGATCGTTGGCCGTACAGTATACACCAGGAGTCAATAAAGGGAGTCGGGTTTCTAAACTTCTAGTACGTTTACCTGTGTATTTCCTATCTTTCCTAGTCCAAATGTCACTTTTTAGTCGGAGACACTAATGACTCATTACCTACGTTTTTGTCGCAATAAAGGACCATAATAAAGGTTTCATTCCTGGGGCAGTGTAGTCCTCTTTCTCTGTCACTGTCTGTTTCCGTCTTGGTCTCTTTTCCAGGACTTCGACGGACCTGAACTCCCCAGACCAGCACTCACGGGGGAGGGGGAGACTGGAGGACGAAAGGAAAGAGTCAGTGTCCTCCCCCCATCTTAAACCTTAAAACCCGGTCCCTTATTAAGAATTGTAACGGACCGATGTATCTTTCAACCGGATGACTCTATTTGTTTTAAAGTCTTCCTTTTTATACTGTTGTCACTGTAAAAAGACTCCTTAGAATAATAGGCTAGGTGTGTCTCCGGTTCAGTGACTCGAAGAAGAACACACTTCTTCGTGTTTCTGTAGGATACCTCTACGAACACTTACAGTCCCCGATCATGTCAGACGGTGACGACCCACCGTCATCGACACTGTCGCCCCAAATCGTCGAAAGTGACCCGGGGAACAGTAAGAAGGGCATGTAACACACGACAATGAAATCCTGTAAGAGACGTCTTTACAAGAAAGACGACGAGAGAGAAGAAGTAAAAACTCCTCGACGGTAATCAGAACAAACGGAATGAAATAATGGAACTTTAAGGTTTGTGACTGAGATTTACACGACGTACCAGAATACTTAATCTGGCCCTACTAAGATTTGAAATGACACGTCGTCTTAATAAACGTTCGTATCACTTTTCCATCGGCGACTCCGGGGACTCACACACCGAACCACCCGACCCCTCAGGGTCTTTAGACGTAAAATTATGAGTACCACTAAAAGTTCGGTCACCATACTTCTAGGGTACTCTTAGTCCCTAATTTCCGACTAAAGGGTCTCTCCCCGTACCCTGTCAAAGAACCGAGACACTCAACTACTTATGTAAGAAATCAAAACGTCTTAGAGGGAGAGACAAACCTCCCTCCCTCAAGTGAAAAAAACAACAACGACAAGGAAGGGGGTGTACGAAAAGAAATTTCTCGTATAGAAAATTTAAAAAATAAATAAATAAAAAAAATTAAATTTTAAATTAAAAAAAAGAAACCGGTGTGGTGTTTCGTACACCCTAGAATCAAGGGGTTATTCTCTAGTTTGAACGTTAGGGACGTAACCTTCATGTTTCAGAAAAAAAAAAAAAAAGGGAAGGAATTAGGGACCTGGTAGTCCCTTCATGGGGACGGTACGTGTGTGTGTACGAAAATATTCAGTAAATTACTACAAGGAACAGACCGGACTCTTCCCACGGAGATAACTTACGACGACCTAACTAGGACAACTTTAGACGAATGGTTTCCAGTGACTATATTGGACAACTAGTCTGTTTCGACCGATCTCATAAAGAGGCAAGTGATTCCTCCTTACCTAGGTACGGTCGACCCCGTCGCATAGTCGCCTACCTCCACTTAACCAGTCCCATTTGACCTCCCTTACCTGTCCTCCATCTCCCTGTGTCGGTTACCCGTCCTATTCATTCATTTTAGTGTGTGTGTGGGGCGGGGGGGTGTGTGTGTGGGCGTGTGTGGGGCGAACGACCTACGAACCTCCTGACGTAGTTTCTTCAGGGAAGACTTTGTCTGTATCTCCGGACTCTCATACTATTTTCTCACCCACGGTCCAGGAGTCGGAAACTACACCGCGTACGACACACGGTCTGGAGGGGAGTCGGCACGACTAGACGACTACCTTATCCGCATACCAACTATCGTAAACAATAGGGCGACCTATACACGACAACTGAAGGACTTCAGACTCTGAGTCCTAACGGATCTACCGTGATAATAATAATGACCGACCTAATGTATATCTCTGATCGAGTTTTGTTTATTCGTATACGTCGTTACACGAAAAGTCTACAATAAAAACGTGAATTATTATTTGCAAAAAGTACTCGATTGAAAAAAGTACTCACAAACGTTCCACGGTAAGAGACAGGATTCGTGAAATTTACCTAATAAAGTCAATTAGGAGTCTTATCGGAATCCTCTGTCCGCGATAGGAATAAAATGTGTACTTGTTCGACTGTGTCTCCCGTCGATACAGTGAACATGGCCTAAGGGGTCCATTCTTCACTCTACACCCAGATCAAGTCTGATAGGATCGACCTTTGGGTTGAGAAGTCACTACGGGATGTAACAGACCTACTCTGAATACTTTAATCTCATTCAGGTTCGGAAAAGGACACAAATGGAGGGTTCAAACTGAAGGAACCTCTCGTTTTCCGCAGTAGTAGTCAGTCACCGTACTCTCCACCGTAGGTCCCCTAAAAGAACTACCTTTTCAGAGGCTTCGTCTACAGATGGTAACCGAGAAAGAAACTCAAACTAGATGGGAAGACAACCCTGGAATTTCAAAAATTACGTATATAAACACCGAAAAGACCAAAACAACAACAACAACAACAATAGATAACAAGGTTTCATGATTTGTGACTAATTTTTACATAAAACCCCTATTTCTTCTCTGTCTTTCGTTTAATCGACGGCCAACTCTTCCCTACACACGACGAGAGTTACATTGTCAGGGTAAAACTTACTTAAGATCCGGTCCGTGTCGAGTATGTAGTGTAGACCAAGAACGATGTAAGAGATTCGTCACTGAACAAGAAGGGTAAAATCTAACCTCACCAACTTATCGAACGTGACTCGAATGTTCCACCACACTCAGTCTACCTTAAACTTGGGTCGGGAAAGACAGTCACCAAAACTGTGACGAAAACAAAATTTATTTGTCAGGAGTTCTAGGAAAGAAGTTTCTTGAGTAAGAACCTAGGGTCTTTTAGTCCTCAGACACAGCTTCCTCAGTTGGACCTCCAGTTAACAAACTCCAGTGGGGTCGGTATGAAGGTGGGTCACGGAGTACAGGTCCTGTAGGACCCCTTGTGGACCCTTAGACATCTCGTAAACAATTATGGTGTGAATAAAGAAACGAGAGTATATACCGTTAGTCTACTACTCGAGTGGGGAGATTACTACTTACGTTCCAGATTCAACAAATGGAAAAGGTCTCCCTCGTGTCGGAGACTACAGCAGACGGGGGTTGGGACTCCCCAAACTCAGGGGGGAGGGGGAGGAACTACAACCCGTTTATTGAATAGGAGAACCGTCTAAACCAAAGAATAGAAATTTCAGTTGTAATACTACCAATTTATTGGTAAGGTTGTTTTGGGGTTTAGGGAGTGGGGTCACGGACAGTTGTTTACAATTAAATAACGAAAATAATCCTTACGAAGTAGTGGTGATAATTAAAAGTGCTCCTCTCTAATAACGATTTGGGAGGACCGGAGAAATGTGGGAGAAAAGGACGAACTAAACAATGAACCCTTCTTATTTGATCCGGGGGAAAAGGAGAACCCTTCCTTGGACGGAAACCAGAATTGGAGTTGTCCATACGATTAGACTCCCAAATCAATCGACAGACGACCAATAGTAAGAGTCGAGACACAAGGTATTAGTGATTATTTCCTCTATAAAATCCGAAAGTGGAAGACTGAGGAAATAAAGAACTAAGTATATTTTGGACTCGCCCTTTCTACATCGATAGATAAACCGAAGGAATTATAAGATATTAATCATAAACACCAAAAGGAGAGGTAAAGAGAATCTCCGTATCTTAAAATCTCAACTTTCGAAAAATTTTTTTATGACTTTAAGTGAAGTGGTAGAGTATTGACTTGGCCCGACGGGTCACCAGTAAGTTGGGAACGGATGTGTGAAGGCCATTACTTCTGGAACGAGAGAGTTCTCCACCGGGTCCCACAGACCGACCCCTACGAGATTTAACCCGACTTTAACGGACTCCTTTCAAACCTAGGTCGTCACACCTCGAAAGTCCGGACGGACTTGAGTCAAATTTTGCAAGTCTAATCCTAAAGAAACCCTCTTTCATGACCGGACTCCGGACGAACGAAAGTCTATTAACAAGATCTTTCAAGTAAAAGGTCATTCAGTAGTCTTAACCGACTCCCACTCTCACTCATAAGACACAAATACCGTAGAGTAAGACTCTTTAAAGGATGATGAGGTTACACGGACGACGCAGGACTCGTTTCAGATCGAACACCGAACAGCCTTTACCACGTCCTCTAACTGGGTGTTCCGTGAAATAATTGGAGGACCGAGCCACGAGGTCCCACCCCCTACGACACCACACTGAGGGTCTTCCAGTTGAGGACTTTCGACTCGTACCACGCATGAGACCACCGTCTTCTCTTTTGACGGTCACTTTAAGAGGAAAGGTACGGTTTCTGCGATTCACTTTCGAAGTCTTGTGAGTGAAGGTTATGTGAACGACTCACCTCTACCTGGTTAAACCTTAGACGAGTATATACGACAAACAAGAATTGAAGTTACGTTGCAAGTTATCTTTGGTCGTTTACAATTCTTTGGTCTTTGGTCTAAGGAAGAAGGGGGGGGGGTTTTTTTCTCTTGTTGAAGTAACTCTATTAAGTGCATGGTTTTTAAGTGGACAATTTCACAAGTTAGACAACGACGACAACAACAAGTCAACGAGTCAGTACAGGTTGAGAAACGTTGGGGTACCTGATGTCGTGTGGTCCGAAGGGACAGGAAGTGGTAGAAGGTCTCGAACGAGTTTGAGTACAGGTAACTCAGACACTACGGTAGGTTGGTAGAGTAGGAGACAGAAGGGGAAAAGGAGGACGGAAGTTAGAAAGGGTCGTAGTCCCAGAAAAGGTCACTCAGTCGAGAAATATAGTCCACAGGATTCATAACCTCGAAGTAATAGTCAGGAAGGTTACTCATAAGTTCCAACTAAAGGAAATTCTAACTGACCAAACTAGAGAAACGAGAGGTTCCTGAGAAGTCGCAGAAGAGGTCGTGGTATCGAGTTTCCGTAGTTAAGAAGCCACGAGTCGGAAAAAATAACAGTTCGAGAGTGTAGGGATGTACTGATGACCTTTTTGGTATCGAAACTGACATACCTGGAAACATCCGTTTCATTATATAGACGAAAACTTATACGACAGATCCAAACAGTAACAAAAAGAAGGTTCCTCGTTCACAGAAAATTAAAGTACCGACGTCAGTGATAGACATCACTAAAACTTCTGGTTCTTCTATTTCAGAGAGTGACAAAGGTAACAAAGGGGTAGATAAACGGTATTTCACTACCCTGTCCTACGGTACTAGAAACAACAAACTTACTACTCAAAATTCGGTCGAAAAAGTGAGAGGAGAAAGTAGAAGTAGTTCTCCGAGAAATTAAGTAACCGAAAATTAAGAAGTTAAGCAACCGATAGTGATATAAGTGTCTAAAGATTTTAGTAGTGGTGGTAGTTAAAATCTCGTAAAATTAGTGGGGACTTTTTTTTAAGGACACGACCAATTGTGAGTGAGGGTTTAGGAGGAGGTAGTCGGGGAACTTTGGTCATCAGACGAAGGAACAGAGATATCCACCTGGAGAAAACTGTTTACTTTAGAATTTTATGTATCGAAAACGTAGAGTTAAGAAAGTGAATTACAAAAGTTCTAGTACACCATCGTACTTAGGTATGAAACAAAGAAAATTACCGAATCATTATAAGGTAGCTTACCTAAGTGATACAAAACAAATAGGTCAGTAGACGACTACCTATAAACCCAACAAATATGGAACCGGCAACCTCTTCCGTTACCGTTGGGTGAGGTCCTGAGAACGGACCGTCTAGGGTACCTGTCTCCTCGGACCATCCGACGTCAGGTACCCCAGTGATTCTCAGCCTGTACTGATTCGCTGAAGAGAAAGTGAAAAGTGAAAGTACGTAACCTCTTCCTTTACCGTTGGGTGAGGTCACAAGAACGGACCTCTTAGGGTCCCTACCCCCTCGGACCACCCGACGGCAGAGACCCCAGTGTGTCTCAACCTGCGTTGACTTCGCTCAATCGTCGTATGAAACCGACAATACTTATTTTAAAGAGACTTGTAAGTCCATGTTCAAAAACATACCAATATATCAAAACCAAGAGGACCCATATATACATCCTTACTAAAACGAGCTATTATGAGGTAAATTATTCGAAAATTTTAACGAACAAAACTAACGATAGGAACACAGGGTATAAAGATAAGAGACCCAAGTATAAGTGAAGGAGACATCACATCCGACAGGTACTACTATATTTCTTTGTCTTGTCTTTATCTGAGTGTCTGTAGTTTTCGTTTGAATACCAATGGTATCCCTTTTCCCTCCTCACCTCCCTATTTATTCCTCAAATCCTAATTGTACATATGTAATGATGTATATTTTAACTATTAGTCGTTCCTGGACGATATATCGTGTTCCTTGAGATATGTCATAAGGCATTATTGTATATATCCTTTTCTTAGTCTTTTTCTTTCTTATATACGTATACATATTGACTTAGTGAAACGATATGTGGACTTTGATAGTGTTGTGCTATTCAGTCGATATGAGGTTTCATTTTATTTTTAATTTAAATGTTTTTCTTAACTTCCCCCTTTATTGTGTAGACCCTGGGTCAAATTTCAAGAAACATCTTAATTTTTAATAAGTTCACTCTTATCTGGCTTAGTATACTTACGTATAATAAATATATACCTTAGAGGCGAGTCACTATAAACGGAAACACAAGAAGAAAGGGTTCGAAGGTGAACTTCTAAATATCAAAAAAAAAAGAAAAGGTCTTAGCTTTACTTTATTTTTTACCGTGATAGGAAGCTAATTGGTGTAGAGGTCATTCAACTACGAACAAACACCAAGACACTAAACGCCAAACAATATACACTAATACCCTATAATTAAAAAGTTCCATTGAGTACACTTTGTTTTCTAAAAACCTCACAAGGGGATAAGACCTCCTCGTCCTTACGGGGGGAAACTGAAGGACCGTGTCTTTTCCTTCAAAAACAAGGTCCAATACACGTTCATTCAAGTGAAATTTCAAACTTAAAACACCAGTATAGTTGTCAAGAGTATTATATCTATCCTATTGAGATGGGACACTTAACCAAAATGGATGGATGGGTGTCTAGGTGGGTTTTGATAGACTTGTTTGTTTCGCTTGTGTTGATCTCTGTCGGACAAGTTGAAGGGAACTTTCAGTTTTCCACACAGACAGACACATACCGTCTCACTTTTACAAATTCGTAAAGGATTCCAAACCAGTCAATAACACTGTTAAGTAGTTTATACCAAATTCTTTATAAACGACGAATACAACAAAGTGACTGTCGACTAGGATCTTTTTTTTGGAAAAGTTCAAAAGGTTTATTTTTGACGATTTGTTTTACGATGTCATATAAATCTAATGACATCGGTTGACATAACGAATTGAAGTAGAAAGAATGAACGAATATCTCTGAAACCCATCATTGTAATCGTATAAATTTGATACAAAAAAAGTGTCACGTAAAATAGTGAAAGGATTTTTTATTAGACGTGTTTTATGTGGTTCACAATGATAAAAGTGAGACGTATACACTACTTTTGACACAGATCGAGAGTAAAAGTCAAAGGTGACTTTGGTACACGATCCGATTTTTATTTAAATTTTTAACCCTTTTCGTAGACCGATTTTAATTTAACACCCATGACATTGGTGGTGTTTAAGTAGAACAACTTTTAATGTAATCTCTCCGAATGTTTGTGGATTTGTAAAATGGGTCATTGTAGAACTCGGATTTGTGTCACTACCCGAGTTATCTTATGCGACGACCTCAACCGATTTGACCGAAAACCATGGAAGAAAGGGTGAATTCCCTTTAATAGTAAGTGTGAGTAAAAAGTCACTGAAGTACAACTCGGTTCTGTAAAAACAGACGGAATCGTGACTGGAATGAAGTCAGTCGTACTTAAGTACAATTAAACTGGAAATCTCTGGTATCAAAGTAAACCCAAAACATCAAGGATATATAGGACAACTTTAATAAGTAGACCAACTACCCGTCTTTCTCATATGGAATGAAAACAAAGTAGAGTCTTAATCTTTCCGTGGTGAAAAAAAAAAAAAAAAAAAAAAAAATTAGATACGGAACCGAAGTACTTGTTTTAAAGACGTCACGGTTCGATGAGGAACGTTCTTCCAATCCACAAACAGTCCCACTTCAAAGAGTCGTGGGTCTTTCGGTTGCACGACTGTGACACCACACTGAACCGAAGTGACCCCCCTCTGCACGTTTGTGGTCACGTGCTTTGTTGTGAGATGTTCTCTTAGGGGGACGTTCTCTGATCAAATGTAAAAGGTCTGTTATCACCAGGGGTTTCAACTGAGTAACCATCTTGAATTTTTTACGACTACCGACCCGGAAATTTCTCTTCGACTTATTACTGTAGAATCTTATCCCAGGTCCGTGGACGTGAAATTCATTCGTGAAATACCAAACTGACATCGGTACCTCAGATCGTAACCCTTAATGAGATATTCGTTCTGTATAACCTAGAAATTTGAAACAAACAACGACCATCTAAAAGAAAAATTTCTAAAACACAAACTGACTTTTTTACACCCAGTCGTATACGATTGAGAAAGCGAAGAATATATGTGTTATTTTTATATAAAAACTTTTGACAGAGATAACTTAAACGTTCCTCCACAATCTCATGGTATTTCTTTGGTCGTTTACCACAACACGAGTGAAAATGTTCAAAAACATAGATGGAGTCGACTTGAGAAGGACACCGGTGTCATGAGTGTGAGCGGGTGTGCGTATCTACGTACGTAAGTGTGTGAGAACAAAATCCATTACACGTCGAGTACAGGTGAGATAGTTACCGTAAAACTACCTAAATAAAAGTCAGAATGAGACAATATTTTGATCAACCTAATAAGGATTGTTTTATCCCGTAATTATTCTTTTCTAAAAATTTTTGACGTATCAATAAGAAAATTATCGGGTTGTGAACCGTATACCAGAAGGAGATACAACGTACAGAAGTCTGTTAGAGAGATGACTGGTAGAACTTATATATATAAAAAATCTACAGTATAGGAATAGGTAGGGGGGTCATCACACTTTTATATCGGTACTTGGGTGGGGTCTTTACACACACTTATACACACTCAAAAACTCGTAAATTTCCAAACTTCTGGAAGTCTAATACGACGATTCATCATAAAGGAACATAGACAGTACTATTATGATTATTATGGATACCTTTAGATTGGACTCCAGTGTACAACGTACTTCGTATAAAATGTATTTAAAACTGATGACAAGGAGAATAATTATCTTCTTTGGATCCAAAGGTCTGGTAACAAAAGTGTAAGGACTTTAAAAACAAAACCTTTTAAAATATCATTTATAAAAACATCAAAACCTTATACCTTTCGGTAAGATTCAAGATTTATCCTGTGTTTCGAGTCTTCAATGTTTCTTTTTCTAATTATGTAAACTAATGGTTTTTATTTTTGTTGTGGTGTCTTGAAATTACAAACTCTTTTTAAGGTCTTTGTTTCATTTTTTATCGTTTAATTCTTTTTGATGACCGTTACATTCATTATTTACCTCCCAAGTCAAGTCAAGTTAAGTCACCGAGTCAACACAGGCTGAGAAACGGTGGGGTACTTAGCGTCGTGCGGTCCGGAGGGACAGGTAGTGGTTGAGGGTCTCAAGTGAGTCTGAGTGTAGGTAGCTCAGTCACTACGGTAGGTCGGTAGAGTAGGAGACAACAGGGGAAGAGGAGGACGGGGGTTACGGAGGGTCGTAGTCTCAGAAAAGGTTACTCAGTCGAGAAGAGTACTCCACCGGTTTCATGATATCAAAGTCGAAATAGTAGTAAGGAAGGTTTCTTGTGGGTCCTGACTAGAGGAAATCTTACCTGACCAACCTGGAGGAAAGTCAGGTTGCCTGAGAGTTCTCAGAAGAGGTTGTGGTGTCAAGTTTTCGTAGTTAAGAAGTCACGAGTCGTAAGAAATGTCAGGTTGAGAGTGTAGGTATGTACTGGTGACCTTTTTGGTATCGGAACTGATCTGCCTGGAATCAGCCGTTTCATTACAGAGACGAAAAGTTATACGATAGATTCAACCAGTATTGAAAAGAAGGTTCAATTAAGGAGTTGAACGTCCTAGGGAACACTTATCTATTTGACGGGGATTTTATCTACCAGGTTTTAGATATTTGTTTTTACTAGAGAAAGAGAGACAGATATTTAGATATATAAATAGATAGAATAGAACGGTTCGTCCTAGATGTATCTGGATATATACCGATATATCGATATCGACACTTTCTTCTTTGAGTTAGAAGGAGAGTTTTTTCTCTACTTTTAACTATTAGTTCCGTGCTCCGTTTCTACGACACTCCAGTTCTCATATTTAACCATGTCGGAAAAACCTCCCGTTAAATCGACATAAGTGGGTTCGAATTTTACGTACACAGAAACAAGACTGTTAAAATGACGACCCTTAAATAAGTTATCTATCAGAGTGTTTTCGTGACATCCTATGTGTGTGTGTGTGTGTGTGTGTGTGTGTATGTGTGTGTGTGTGTGGGTATGTGTAGGTATGTCCCGACATACGTAGTAACGAAAGTTATTAGTTTTCGACCTTGGATAATTGATAGTCAACCCTGATCAATTTACGTAATCCACTATTGACACACTGTCTTATGACAGCCTACACTTTTTCTTGCACCGTACACGACGGAGGCTCCGTGGAGTCTTAAAATGATTCACGGTTTCGTACAACGTCTTGTACACACATCTCAGTAGGGGGACTACGTGTCCCCTTTATCAATATACAGTTATTTTCTCATCTTTACCAAGGGTTTCTTATAGTGTTCTTTGACGATCGTAATACGATTGAGAATAAAAAGTCAAATATTGAAGACTATTATGAATGTAAAAAACATGGTACACGACGACAATAAAATAAAATAAAATAAAACCGACGTGGGACATCGTACACTCTAGAAGGGACTAGTCCGTAGCTTGGACAAGGAGAACGCCACCAACGTGCCTTAGTCGGTGATCTGGTGGTCCCTTCAGGGACGATTACAATAAAAATTAATTTATTTAGACGTTTGTTTAAAGAATTACAGTGATGTCATATGCTCTCTACTTAGTACTGTAAGGTACGATTTTGGTAAGGTCATAAGGTTTGATAGTCTAAAAATTCTCGGGAAAATATATACTGGACTTGAGAAGAACGGAGAATAGGGAGTAAAACCGGGTACACCTGTTTAATTTATTTTAACGAATAATTCATAGACGACAACGAAGCAGTCGAAATTCGCGTTGGGACGGAAGACGAGAGAACGTAAACCCCTTGACTATAATCTTCATAGACCCAATCTCTCGGACGACGCGACTAGACCCCCCCGGTCAATGATACCGCTTTTCTTTTTGTCACAATGGAGTCAGTGAGACACCTAAGTCCAACAGTCTCTAAGAATTGTCAGTCTGACAATTACTAAAAAACTTGGTCAAAGAAAGAGGACTCGACTCTTTGGGTTTCGTTTACCATCCTACAGAATTCAAGACAAGGAACGGCCGTGGGATACTCGAATTGTGTCTCCCTTCGGTCACCTTCGAAAATCCGTCTCTCCCCTGTCCTAGTGAGACTCACGACGGGGCCTTGTCTAACGCTCACAGTTCCCCGGTCCAATCCTCTGTCCCGACGTCACGGTCAACCTCTGCTACCGCGCCCGACGGACACACCAGACCTGCACCTCACAGACTTCCTCCCAACCTCCCGCTCGGGGTCGTGAAGGACTAGGGCCCCGACACCAAGAGGAACACCCTCTGACGATCCTACAGGGACCACAAACCCGTGTTAGTCATCGTCACGACGAATGACTTTATCTTTCAAATCCTTCGCCCTCTACTTCTTAACCTCTACGGACAGGACACAGGTACTCCTGTGCAGTTGGGCCGTCAATCCTCAGACAATCCCTGTGAATCCACACGACTCCAGACGACTCTTCCATTCCTCCCGGTCTACTCGCTCCATCTGTCCCGCAGTACCTCTACAACAGACCCATCTCTCACCCCTCATACCTTCGAGCACCTACCTCCACTCCTCCTCTTACACTCCACTCCACTCACCGTTAAAACCTGGGTGACAATTAAGAGAATTAAGGTCTTGACAACACCTTTTACCTTCGTCACTTTGCTCCCGGACCGACCTTCGTTTGACTGAGTGACATGTTTCCACACTGTTTACATGTGTGGAAAAGTGAACAAAAATTTTGTCCCAGACAATCTCTACAAACGTCGACCTGGACTGGATGACGTGTCTCTGACTACATGTTTTCTTTCCCCCTGTGTCATCCCCGTCTCGCGGACTCTCCACTCTCCCACCGGCGAGATCTCGGCCCCTACTCCCCTGCTAACTGGAACCTGTCCTTTGTCCCCAGTCCACGTATCTGAGTCTTTCTTCGTCTCGTCCTCGTGTCTCCGGGACCCCGACACAGGAACGTTCGTCGTTCGACTTCCTTGAGACACGAAAAACTTTATCCTTCTACGTTTTTAAGGACCGACTAATGAAACTAAAGGAGTTATTTTACATCCCGTTCTAGTGGTCACACTCCCTTCGTCCTTTACTCCCTCAAATTCCTTTCTTCTTTTACACACTCAGTAAAACCTCCCTCGAAGGGTCCACCGCGATCACCATCTCTTGGGTGGACGGTAACGTCCTCTGATTCTCTGTGTGGAAGTCCGGGACCCGACCGTTCTAGGAAACCTCCTCCCGTACCGTTGAGTGAGGTCATAAGAACGGACCTCTTAGGACACCTGTCTCCTCGGACCGCCCGATATCAGGTATCCCAGTGTTTCTCAGTCTGTACTGACTACTGATCATGCGTGCGTCGTCTGTCAGGTCCTTTTGAACCAACCTAACGACCCGTTATAACACACGTGTAAACTTTTATAGACACTTGGATATCTGAAAAAACTAATGAAGAATCAACCATAGTACCTGGGTCTTGGTAAACCCTTTAAGGAACCCTTTTCGAAATTAATCCTGGAATTTCTCGTCTCTACCATTTATGAACCGTGTGTAGATGACACATATGGATAAGACACAGGTGACCACTAGGGAGTCTCCGACAAACGGAGACTCGAACCCGGGTTTTGAAAGAGTAGGGTCCTGTAATCCGTCGTGTGACACGACAGACTCACTGAGTTCTACTTTGAACAAAAGATAGGATCCTGTTACGGCCTTTTATTATGAATGAGAGACTATGTTAGTGGGAGTGTCGATAATCTCAGAAAAAGTCAACAAGATTGACGAACCTTTTAGTTTTGATTCCGATAAAATAAAAAATTATTACATTTTAAAGGGGGTTTATATTTCTATAATGTCTGAGTACCTTTTAAACTTTTCACTTCGAACGTTGTCTTTTAATACGTCTTGTAATGTTAAATAGTTGTTGTCACCCGATATAGAACTAAACAAAGGAACCCAGTCCAAATACGTTTATACACACGTAAACATATAAGTAACGACGGTCACAAACTTATACTTTGGATAAAATTCTCGAGGTTTCCACGGTGTGTAAACAGATCTACAAATTTAAGTACGATAGTCAGTCCCTTCTAGTAGTGGTGGGTCCTAAGGAGGTCGAGACGACGAAGACGAGTACTTGAAGAATCCGGTGGACCGGGTCAGACAAACGGACAGGAGTGGAGGAATGTACGAGGGAAAACGGGAGGTTGGGGTCCGTGTGACCAGGAGAAAGACAGGGACGTCTGTAGGGTCCGGACAAGGAAGACCAAAAGGAAACGTGGTTGGAAACACGACGAGTTGTATGGAAGAACTCCGGGGAGGGGTTACACCGACTCAAAAACAGTTAATCTGGGGACGTAGTTACAACGAAAGAATCCGACGAACAGGGACTTTTGGTGTCCCTGTTCTTCGGTCCACGGTTACGGAATCTTTACTCTTGAGATTAAGATCCGTTTCGACGATTACACCAAAATTTAATAAAAAACATAAAAACAAACGAACAAATCAATGAAACAAAATTTAAGTACGACATTTATTGATTACGCGTACTTTGTGTACAACAACTTTTCACCTTAAATGTTTGAGACAACATAACACGACCTTCTAAAAGTCATTCGGACTTTCTAATAAACCCACAGATTACTACGAAAACTTGTAAAACACATCCGTCAATAATGAGTCTCATAACTGACTTGCCGACTTGTACGACATATTTAAACACGTTAACGAATTAATTCGTTTATCGAAAAAACAGTAAACATCTATTATTAAAATGAATTTTTCATTTGTAAGAGGGGGAAAAGGGGAGGTGTGACGGTATGGGTGAGGTAAAGGTCCCAAAATGACAAGAACCCGAGAACGAAGAGGAACTCTACCCTTATACCCAGGACAGTTTCTTTCCGTTGACTAAAAGCAACACTTTAACTGTTCGTAACGGACTTCCACTTCAGTAATACCAACCTTTGGAGGGAACCAAACATTATGAATTGATTTGAACACGTAAACCGGAAACAAAGAAGAAAAAAAAAAACTAGACACCACCAAAGGAAACACTTGTGAGAAACGAAACAAAAAGAGAGGCCACTCCGAGTTTTGCGGGTCGTCGAGGTACTCGCTTAGGTCAGTAGCTCATACCTACGGTTCGACCTTCGGGACTTCCTGAACCGGTCGGAAAGGGCCCTGCAGTGCAAACGGGTCCTCAAATATTTAGACCTACCGTAGAGAGAGGACTGTGTCTACCACCTTTCGCCGTGGCTCATTCGTGGAAAATAGATCTGAAGTAAGACCCATATGAAAGGAACAAAAATCTTAAAGATCAAAATTTATGGTCTTTAACAGATCCGAGTCATTTTTTTTACCGCAAATTCTATCACACACCCCACACCAAAACAATTCCTAGTGATGCAAGAGGTGGGTGGTTGATCAGTCATAGATTGTGTCAGACTTTAAAGTCTAAGTCTTCCTCTTTATAATCCAGTAATAGAGATTCCCGGAAAGGTTGTGTTTAATATCAAGAAATTTTATATTTAGGGAGTGTAGGAAACGAATAGACGTTTTTCTTAAAAGGAGGGGCTGAGGTAAAAATTTCTTTCAATCTTATGGAGGAATCTAAAGTCTCAGAATTTAGTCCAGATTTATCGTAAGTATTTCATTAATAAAAAAATGTAATTGTAAACTGACTAGTTTATATACATAAATCAATAAATGGTAATTCATGTTATTTGTAACCCGAAGGATCCATCACGATCGTCATTTCTTGGGTAGACGGTTACGTCCTCTACATTTCTCTGTACCCAAACTAGGGACCCAACCCTTCTAGGCGACCTCCTCCCGTACCGTTGGGTGAAGTCATAAGAACGTACCTCTTAGGGGGCATGTCTCCTCGGACCACCCGATGTCAGGTATCCCACCGTTTCTCAGCCTATATCGACTTCGTTGAATCGTACATACGTGTTATTCGTAAATAATCCATGGGGGACACATGTTTTTTAATCTTCAGCCCTTTTAAAATGTTCTACACTTAGAACGGTAGGTTTTGAAAAATCTCCGTTTTAAGTCAACTCCACGTTAAGGAGAACTCCTGACCCTCAGATCTCCAACCTGGTCAATATAGAGTACCTTGGAATGTCCTCCCACAGTCACTTACCCGAAATCCCTCAAACTCAAGACAGGACTCGTTCCTTCCTTACCCGTAAAGACTAACTCCTCAAGTAGAAGAATCCCTTTCCAAACTAAGACACCACACTAACACCTCAGATTCTTCGATCTACCTGGATCGAAAATATACACACCTGTCTAGTAAGGGAACTGGTGTCTTACTGTCGAATCCCAGGTGTCCTTTGACGAGTAAAGATATACCAGTCCATGATGACCATTTCTGATAATCTCATACGGTCAATCCGGAACACCCCTACGACTCGGTCGGTTGATGTCTCATTATACGGTTTACTTATTACACGTCTCGACCCCATCCATAAATAATCCTTTCTTATTTATAGCGACTCTTGACGTCAAATTTGGACCCAGTAAATTTAGACAGAAGTCATACACCACTAAATTTCCTACTGGACTACTGATATGTATCATCTTTGGACAGAGTCGGGTGACGGAAGGAAGGAAGGAAAGAGGGAAGGACAGAGGAGGATGCGACCCGTAATAAATCGGAGACGATAACCGATTATTTTCTAAGAAAGAAAGATAAAGTTTTTCGTACAAAATATTATTATCTTTATAGAGGATATAATCTTACAAGAGGTCTCAAACCTCAACCCCCCCCCCCCAGAATGAAGTGTCTGTTCATCTCTTTTGTAGATCCTCACTTATTACCGCCCCCCCCCCCCCCTCAGATTAAGTTCTCCTGACACTTAGTCCTAACCCACTAGACCTTTCCCAGTCAACATCTGTTATAATAGATAAAACAACAACAACAAGTCGACGAGTCAACACAGGTTGAGAAACACTGGAGTACCTGACGTCGTACGGTCCGAAGGGATAGGAAGGGATAGGAAGTTCAGAGGGTCTCGAACGAGTTTAAGTACAGGTGACTCAATCACTACGTAGGTTGAGAGAGGAATAGATAAAAATTTTACTACTGATTTTGAGTCGAATAATTTAAAAACCGTTTGTACCTGAACCTCATCCTGTCCCTTAGAGTCTAAGACCTACAATAGTTTTAGGTTTCACCAATGACATTTAACGTCAACTACGAACTTCGTCGTTGAACTTCCCTTCAACTTATTCAAATCGGTAGGTACTCCGAGTGGGTGCCTTTTCCTCTTTCTCCTAAGACAGACAGCCTTCGAGGTCTGATCTTAGGTCACTCCTCACATAGTCTAAGGAGTGAAGAACAATGATCACCTGTCACCTAAGGCTCAACACTAATTTTTGTGTAAGTGACCACTGACACCTACTGAAGTACTCGAACGGTATGTACCATCCGGGACGAAGTGTGGGTAATGGCGAAGACCACCCTATCACTCGGGACCCTCGAAGACGGAGGTAATGTAAACATTGTATAATTTGTTTTTGTATTTACACAAGGGCGTAAATAACTAAATAGATTTAGAGTCGGTAACTGTATAGTTTTTGTTACATGATCTTGGTCAAAGTCACCTTGGCCGATTATAATCCACCAAGACGGTGTCTATGGATTCATAGGTCCCCGAATTCGATACCGTATAAGTCTTACTGTGACACAATTATGAAGGTCCAAATAATCTTGACGTTAGTATTAATGTTAATGTTACCAGGTATGTGACTTTTGGTCTCACGTACCCTACACATGGGATTTATCTCCTGACCTCGACTCGAGATCTTGGAGACCTCCAACCGTCAATATATGAACTGTTACTCCCTCTTACGTACGATCCTCGAAAGTAAAAAATCAAAGAGTAATATAAGTAAACGATTCCGAAGACTTTGTTTTATGGTGTCTCGTCTACCGAATTTAATGTCTTTAAAGATAGGGGTGTCATGACCACCGACCTTCAGGTTCGAGTTCCACAACCGTCCGCACCAAAGAAGACGTCGAGAGAGCAACTAAACGACTACCAGTGGAGGAAGGATGTCCCGAAGGGTCCACCGCGATCACCATTTATTGGGTGGATGGTTACGTCCTCTGAATTCTCTGTACCCAACTAGGGACCCAGGCCCCTTCTAGGGGGTCTCCTCCCGTACCGTTGGGTGAGGTCGTAAGAACGGGTCTCATAGGACACCTGTCTCGTCGGGTCTCCCGATGTCAGGTATCCCAGCGTTTCTCGACCTGCACTGACTTCACGGAACCGTACGTGCGGAAGAAGGATACAGGAATGTTTCAGAAAGGAGATTAGTTTTCGTAGGCTCCACAGAGAAACAGGTCAAACGAAGGAGAATGTTCCTGTGGTCAGTCTGACCTAATCCTGGGATGTCCGGAGTAAAATTGAATTAGTGGAGAAGTCTCCGAAATAGAGGTTTATGACGGGGTAAGACTACATATCCCCTGTCCTTAAGTCATATACTTAAAGTCCCCTATGTCAAGTGGGGTACTGTGAGTAGTTCCTCTGTGACGGTGAACACGAACTCTCCTGTTTCTCATTTTTGCCTATGATGCATACCGGAACAGTTGGAATCACCAAAAGTAGACACGACAACGGAATGAGACATGAAATAGAACTGAATGTCTCACCGGATGTCTTACTTGTAACCCCTGTCGTCTAGACTTAATATAGTGATCCAAAGTGTACAGTTATGACTTAAATGAGATACACTTGGTGTCATTAACTTAAGAAAAAAAAAGGTTTCACATAGTATGAGTAAGTATAAAATTAATAAATATTAGACATTCGGTAGGGTCAAACAATACACGTTGAACTAACGTCTGTCTACTTGCCTTGAGTTCTGGTCTAGAACTCACACAAGACCGACATGACAGAGACTATGAAAGGGTAGTGTGACACAATGACCCTTCCCTACTATAGAGAGACTTACTGGAACCACACACGGGAGAAGTGGTAAAACGCGTATTCAAGTTTCAGTGTGATGAGTATCCCTTCCTCATTTCTCCCGTGGCCTCGACACGTTGGAAGGAGGGAAGGAAGACGTTCCAGAACGGTAAGTACGATCCTTCGACGAGTAAACTACTTGTCAATAAAAGTCTAGAAAACGAGTCTACTTTTTCCTTTTCTCTTCCTGGAAAAACAGTATCCCTTTGAGTCGAAGAGTTAATTTGAATTTGTTCTGAAATTAATTAATTGTCCTTTGGAAACCTTATCTTTCTTCGACGTGTTTAATTTATCTAGGACGGCAAACCTTCCGTAAACGAATACTGAGGACCCGTCTGAAGGTCCACCCTTTCCGTCGTCAAAGGACTCGTCCTGGACACCTTTAAAAATCCTTTGTGACCTCTTTACATCGACCTTAAAAAGGAGAATGAAACTCGATATTACTCTAAGTTTCTAACGAACGGACGAACGGTAATGGGTTCCGACTCGAAAAATTACAGAGAAAGGTCGACCATGGTCCTCTCTGATGTCCCTTTTTTACTTGTTGTTTCCTAGTTCTCCGTCACTGTGAAACCGTCTTGTGTCACAGATTTTGAACTTGAAGTAAAAAGGTAAGAACATATTAAAACTTTAAGGTAAGGATCACAGTCGAACTTTCTATCTACACCTTCGTATATGTAAAAACCCCTTTGAACAAAGAGGTCGGACTCAGTCCTTTACCATAGGTAATTCCTTACCCGTTAATAAAAACAAAAGACACAAAACAAAATAATTCCTATCTATAATTTTCTAAGAGTCTTTACTATGTAAAACAAAATAAACTTTCTTTTTTTTTAACATGGACGTTGAAATTTAGGTAACACCACTTATTGTGACGAAAAGAATCCCAAAATTAATTTGTGGCACAAGAAACAGATACGACGACACGTGTGTGTGTTAACCTACCAAATGAGACACGGGAAAACGACAAGTTGTTAGTCTTCTTGTCTCCTTGTAAAGGTTCTTACTTTCCCGTCCTAGAAAGATCAAAGGGTGAACCGTTATACTGTCCGTTTAATGCGGGAACCTTATACTCATTCGTCATCGTCGTGGGACCCGTCTTTTCAATTCTCACTTTTTTCAATTTAGGTATATAAATGGTTTTTGAGTAAATAATAAATTTTTATTTACATTCATTCGTCTTTCTTTGTTTATTCTTAGTAAACAGAAGACGGAATGGTCTCCGTTTATAAAAATTGTAGACCTACATATAACAAAAACATGTAAGAATATCTATGTGTGTGTGTGTGGCCGAATGTGTGTGTATGTGTCCAAAATGTTTTCATCTAAATATTATAATTACCAGAGACATTAGACGAAAAACACGAATCGTTATCACGGTACAACAATTTACAATAAGGGAAGCATTAAAAATAGACGGATAAAAAATAACCTCATATTAACGAAATGTTGCAATACAATCAAAGACGTCATGTTGTTTCACTTAGCCGATATACACATATGTAGATAGGGGAGAGAGAACTCGTAAGAAGGGTAGGGGGGTAGGGAGGGGAGATCCAACAACAGATGGATAATTAAGTAAAAACTTCGAGACAAATTCACGTCAACCATTCGTCATATTACACTATTAAACTTCCTGTACGTCTCACCTTAATTAACAAGGGGATAACAACCTATAAATGACAAAACTCCAAAATAATACTAACACTTGTGAGAGAGTAGTCAAAAAGAAAGTCGTCTTAGAAACACTTATTAATAAAATAACTTTATTTTAATGATTAAGTCACCTATACGTGCATAAGTTCGACAAAATTTTATTCTTGTCGGGGTATCGAACGACTGGACAGGATTAAACATGAAATGGGAAGAACATCCTCATACAGGTAAGGATTGTGAGACCCGTTATGACCCGACCATAAAGGAATCCCTAAGACCGAAAGGATTCTTTTTATCGTCACTCCATAAACTCCTCAAAAGTGATTAGACCCCTTAAATGTTCATGAAAAATAAACGAATCAACTACAGTAAAGAGGTTTTAAACCGATATGATCGTTGTCACCTTTCTCAGGGTATCAATAAAATCTATGGAGATTTTATTGATACCCTGAGAAAGGGAATTCACCTGAAGGGACCACCGAGTCTACCATCTCTTAAGTGGACGTTACATCCTTTAGACCCAAGCTTGGGACCCAGTCCTTCTAGGGGGCCTCCTCTCGTACCGTTGGGTGAGGTCATAAGAAGGGACCTCTTAGGGTACCTGACTCCTCGGACCGTCCGTTGTCAGGTACCCCAACGTCTCTCAGTCTATGCTGACTCATTGATTCGTGTGTCGTGTCGTTTCGGGAATTTATTAACAGGATTTTTGTTTGGTGTAAACAACATATTTAACAGTCAGAGGAGGGGTAAGACAGTATATCTACTGTGTCTACTCCTACAAGCCCACACACATATCGATACACACAACAAATATATTTAACAGTAACAATTATATGTTTGTCAAAGTATAATTTGAAACTCCTAAGTCTAGTGAAAGACGACCGACCTCAGTCTCAACACTAACACACAGTCCACACCTTTAAGTCACTACTAGATTTAATTCGTACGTTTTCCTACAGAACCGGAACTACAACGGACCGTGGGTGTGAACTCTTACCCAAAGATCCAAAATAAGTAAATCGATTCATACATAAGAAACTTACGGTCTATGAGGACTGTGACCCAATCTGTGTCTTGCACACACAACAACCCACCCCTCCCCCTCCTGTGTCAACACGTATACTGTCAAACCCTGATACACACTGGAAAAAACAGAAGTGTGTTTTCCATTTAAAGAAAAAACTTTCACTGAAACGATTCGAAGTGTCTGTGCCTAACAACCGAGATTGAGTCCGAGAACGAAGACTCTTAAGTCACAAAGAATATTTGGCACCAACAACACCTTCCAGGTCCGGTCCGGGCTAACTAGTCCCTTAGAGACGGTCGGCGGTTCGCGTCCAGTGTGGTACGCACAGGACATGAAGTGGAGCCTGTCTCCGGTGCTCCTCCTCGGTCGCCGAGGGGTCCGGCTTGGTCTTTCTTCGTCGAGACACACCAGGCACCCGGGGTCGACTCTTCGACCGACTCAGAAGGTCGAGGGAGTCAGACGGAAGAACCGCGACGTCCTGTGTCTCGAGTCCCTCAAAGTTGTCCTCGTCGGGAAGACCCCGGGACGGTCTTTAAACGTAGTGATTACGGTTTCCCCGGCTGGAAGAACCCGAAACAACCTCCAACACACCGTCTTTTAAGAAATACGACTTTGAGGCGGAGGGGTAGGGAAAAACGAAACAGAGACACAGAAACAAGTAGTGAGAGTATTATATTTATTCTTCACCAGTATGTCGGATAAATTTCCTCTCGAACAGAAGACGACCCCGTTCCTACGGTGAACCCGATTCCACTCCCCGAAGACTAGTACACTTCGTAACAAAAACCTCTTAGTAAACAAGAGGACTAATACAAAATAAATTTCACCTATGTATACCTCTGTCTCTCTCTCCCTCTTCCTCCTCTCTTTCTCTCTCTTGAAGTCTATTTTTTGTCTGTAGTGTTGTTTTTTAAGGAGAAGACGAATACAAAGAGACTTCGGTTCCACTCCTTCATCTCTTCACTCTTTGTGACTTAAAGAGAGAGACATGAGACCAGTTCTTGAAAGATTTGGGTCTTAGACGATGTCCTCATCGCGCACGCGCGCGTGCGCGCGTGTGTGTGTGTGTGTGTGTGTGTGTGTGTGTGTGTGTGCGTGCGCGTGCGAATATATATGGATTCCTACGTGTCCGGACTCCGGTCTTCCAATAAAACTTTTTAACGAAACTAACAAAAGTGTGTGTCTGTGTGTGTGTGTGTAGAGACTGTTCGCAATTAAAATTTCGTCAAGAGAATTTTCTAATTGACTGGGTATCGTTTTGTAAAAATCTCATATAAACTTGTCTTTAGTCAATCTTAACCAGTCACGGTTTGACTTTCACCAATCCTTGTGACAGGTGTCCTCGATCGACCCCTCCCTTCTCAGAGAATGTCTCTTCTTCACCTTTGTTCGTTCCCGGAACAATCTGACAATCAGTTCAGACCAACGAACAGGAATCCAAAGGTAAAGGATTGGACCTCCGGAAACATCCAAAGCCCAAAACCTAACTAATACATCCGTCGGTCTCATAATCTCGACGGAGGAGATTTCCCACCGAACAAGTTAATCAAATTGTCAAGGTTTAAATTACCCTTTCAACGTTCGAGTTCAAAGTGGTCAACAGGACTAACACAGGGAAGGTTTCTAGATTAGGGTCTCTCGGGGAACGTGGGTCAACAGGACGGAAGAGGATTAACAAAGTCCTTCCCCCTGGAAAAGGTCCAGACCTGTCATCCACGAACAGCTTGTGAGTTTTTACTTAACAAGATCCTCTGTGTCATGACTGTTTTATTTTCTTTTTTTTTTTGAAATAACCCTTCCCCACGGACCTGTCTCTCGTCGTCCCACCATGTCCTTGGGTCTTATTGACGAGACGGAACACCTGGTGTTAGAGTCCAAAATACCAATACACATCAAAGACCCAACAGAGACCCGTTAGTAGAACGAACACGGGTATAAACCAGACTGAGTCGTATGAAGGACCAACACGCACGTTGGAGAGTCGGTTCTACCTAAGGTCGTTCCTAAAGTCCTCCGACCACCCTGTATACCTAACCGAAGAGGTGGGAGGAAACCCGGGGAGGACTTAAGAGGACCAATCAAGAATCACCGTCGTGAAAGAAGGAATGACCCTGGAGGACAACGGTCTGTTGAGTACATTCAAAGTTAGTGACCAAGGGATCATATTAGAGAACATCAGACCTCGATAAGGAATTAGAAAGGACAAGAGAGTACCGAAACTGTGAAAGTTCTAGTATCCAGTCGGTAGAAATCTTATAAGAGGTTAACTCCAAATAATTTTTCATCAATTAATTTTCCATTAATAGTCCCTTTCCATTTTCGTACCGAAAGTATGTCTATATTTTGACTCGTACACAATGCTGTTACATACAATAAGTAAACTATACTCCCTTGCCCCGTCTACAAGAGTGCCAAGTTTCCTTCTCAGTTTCCTGTGTTGAAACGTACTTTGTCTCTTTACAACTTAACGTTATCTCTGTTTTGATCAAAAAGTGGACGTCCCTTCTTCAGTCAATTAAGTGGTGATCTGTTTTGACACCTGTGATTAAAGGGAGACTTTGTACGATCTTATAGTGTTTACGAACACAAACAAAAAAACGTAGGATAATTACCGCGTACTAGAGAGAGAATAATAACTACAAGTGAAACTGGCGAACAATTCTATCACGGAAGGTTCATAGAGGGTCATTACGAAAAATGGGGAAAACATTTATTAATTCTCTCTTAGAACTCATCAATGGGTACCCTTTACCTTTCACCATGTTTAGTCTAAATATATAAAAAGGGATCCTAAATCAAGAAGGTTGTCATGGTCGTGTGATGGAAATTTCGTCACATCCGGGTAAACAAGAACAAAATAAGGGACCCGATATTGAGTAGTGGCAATAATAAATAGAACTCCAAGCCACACAGGGGTCATACCGAAACCTTTGAAGAAGTTCGACAGAAGACACAGGATGGAACCAAGGTAATAAGAAACTCGTAAAGACATGAAAAACCGAGTTGCTTTACAAGACCCGAAAAGAACCAGAAAAGAACGGGGTTAGGACCGGTCTCAGTAAAGAGGTTCCTCGGGGTCAAGGAAAATCACCTCCCATCATAAACCGAGAACGCTTTCCCGGGTTTGAGACGAGTCCGAACGGAGAGGTACCGGTGGATGAAGAAAATGAGACGGGTACCGTTAAACTTCCTCTTCTTTTCCTTCGATGATATCTAGACTTACTTTTTACAGGAGGTCGGTCGAGTCGATTTTTTCCTGTAAGTCAAGTCAAGTCAGCGAGTCAGCACAGGCTGAGAAACGCTGGGGCACTTAGCGTCGTGCGGTCCGGAGGGACAGGTAGTGGTAGAGGGCCTCAAGTAAGTCTGAGTGCAGGTAACTCAGGCACTACGGTAGGTCGGTAGAGTAGGACCCAGCAGGGGAAGAAGAGGACGGGGGTTAGGGAGGGTCGTAGTCTCAGAAAAGGTTACTCAGTTGAGAAGTGTACTCCACCGGTTTCATGACCTCAAAGTCGAAGTCGTAGTAAGGAAGGTTTCTTTGGGGTCCCAACTAGAGGAAGTCTTACCTGATCGACCTAGAGGAACGTCAGGTTCCCTGGGAGTTCTCAGAAGAGGTTGTAGTGTCAAGTTTTCGTAGTTAAGAAGTCGCGAGTCGGAAGAAGTGTCAGGATGAGAGTGTAGGTATAGACTGGTGTCCTTTTTGGCATCGGAACTGATCTGTCTGGAATCAGTCGTTTCATTACAGAGACGAAAACTTATATGATAGATCCAACCAGTATTGAAAAGAAGGTTCCTCATTCGCAGAAAATTAAAGTACCGACGTCAGTGGTAGACGTCACTAAAACCTCGGGTTTTTTTATTTCAGACTGTGACAAAGGTGACAAAGGGGTAGATAAAGGGTACTTCACTACCCTGGCCTACGGTACTAGAAGTAAAAGACTTACAACTCGAAATTCGGTTGAAAAAGTGAGAGGAGAAAGTGAAATTAGTTCTCCGAAAAATCAAGGAGAAGTGAAAGACGGTATTCCCACCATAGTAGACGTATAAACTCCAATAACTATAAAGAGGGTCGTTAGAACTAACGTCGAACACGAAGAAGGTCGGGTCGCAAAGAGTACTACATGAGACGCATCTTCAATTTATTCGTCCCACTGTTATATGTCGGAACTGCATGAGGAAAAGGATAAACCTTGGTCAGACAACAAGGTACAGGTCAAGATTGACAACGAAGGACTGGACGTATGTCTAAAGAGTTCTCACGGGTCAGGATTGGTGACCTAGCGGTTTTTTCTTTTTTCCTGTAATCTCGGTTGTTTGGTATTTGGTGACGTCGACGTGGGGGAGGGACACGTCTAAGGACTACCTCTTTTCGTCCTATGACCGGGATCTGTCGATTCACTTCCCTCTGAGCGGGTCAGTGCAGGTTGAGAAACGTTGGAGTACCTGACACATCGGGTGGTCCGAGGAGACAGGTACCCTAAAGGGTTCGTTCTTATGTCTTTACCCAACGGTAAAGGAAGTGATCTATCAATTCCACGTATAGTTTCCTTACTAAAGTTACTCGGGTCTGAGAATGTAGAAGATCATGAATCTTTTCGTGATTGAGGTGATCGAATTCTTCAGACTAAACAGAAATTGTCATGAGAACTACAAGACTGATGACCAAAAACAACGTCTTTAAGGAAACCTATGACTAAGAAGGGAATTCCGGAACCTCGTCAGGGAGTCTTTGTTAGAACTCTCCGACATGATACCCGAAGTCAGGTTCAGGAAGTTTATCTTGTTTTGGGAGTTGAAAATCCATCACGTAAATAAGTCACATATATATATGTGACTTATATATATATATTATATAATAAATTCATTAATATATACAATAAATAACTATTTCGGTTCATTTTCTCCTCTTTCTCCCCTCCTTCTCGTTCTAATGGATGTAAAAATTGAGGGGTCAAAGTAGTTTATGATCTAGACTAGTGGAGCACCAGTAAACCCAAAGACTTCACCAATGTAAATGTAAATACACCAACTTTACACCTTAAATTGAAGAAGACTTAACTTATGGATGAGACGTCCACGGACTACCATATCAATCATCAACTCAATGTCTCGGTCGGAAACGGAAGTACCACGACCTTCCCGACACTCTACAGGATTCAGTTTACGGACCACATAAGAGTCGTGACGCCTGTACCCACGGTGTGAGTCAGGTCACTTCCTCCCCTTTAGTCTCCAGTCCCTCCGAAGTGTCTCCTCGGACCTTACTTACACCCCATCCCAAATCGATCAGACTGTTCCTCCCCTTCCCATAAGGGGGTTGACTCCCTTCTTATGTGAATTACGGTCTGTCTAAACCGTCCGAACTCCTTACCCTTCACCAAACTATTCCTATCTTAGTGAATAATGGATTAAAAAAACTGGATTAGAAATCAAAAAATTCTTCGTATTCACAGGATAAAACGTCTGTTCAAAACAACTAACACATGAACAAAACGTCCGATACTAGGAACTCCAGGTCGACAGTAGGTTCTGACGACGTGACAGAGTATTACAGAAGGAAGTCTTCTTCGTGAAAAAAAAAAGGAGATTCTTTTCTCCTTCATCTTAATCACCCGTAAAATGGTTTCTTTCTATTAGTTGATAAAGAGAGGACAACTCGTATATGAATTTCTTGTTGACCTAATTCCGAAACACCGAGATGAAAAAGTAACTTTTATACGAGGGGGAATAAAGATCACTACAGGAGGAATCAACTTATATATGAGTAAGACTCGGTTTCCCTCACAAAAACAACGGAAACACACGTACGAGTCATTGATTCAACACCGACTAAGAAACGTTAGGGTATCCGATATCGGGCGGTCCGAGGAGACGGTTACTCCAAAAAGTCCGTTCTATGACCTCACCCAACGGTAAAGGAGGAAGTCCCCTAGAAGGACTGGGACCCTAGTTTGGGGGTAGCAGGGATCACCGAGGACGTAACGTGCACCTAAGAAATGGTGACTCGGTGGACCCTTCGGGGGAAACAACGGAAATAAGTTTCCATTTAACGTAATCCAACCAATATCATCAAATTAGGGATAAAAACTAACAAAACACAGTAATTATTTACGTTTAAATAATGAACCTCTTTACAAAACTTTACTTAATTCACAGTATATCGAGTAAGACCCGAAAGAAGTACTATACATTCAACACACTTTAGGTAACGACAGTACGTACGCGGAATGTACCAACAAAAACTTGAAATGTCTGCTATGGTCTTTAACGTCTTCTAGTACTTCGGAACCATTCTTAAAGACTAGACAACTATGTCTACTACATTGTGAAGGAAGAAGAGACTTGTTAATTTGAGACAGGAGACTAACACATTGATACACAGATCTATAAAACTCACTAAAAAAAAAACGAAAGAAAAACTACAAGAATATTTGTCCAAGAATTTTTTTAATAAAGGGAAAAGAAAAACGAAACACCATCTCACAAAATACAAACATTGGTGTCTTACTAGTGTAGTCCCAACGATCGGAAGAGAAACCTCGTTCCGATCCGTATTAAAATACATAATGAAATTTGTTTTGGAAAGAAAAAACACCGGACACATTACAAGTTTCAGTTTTTAGAAACTAAAAGAAGTTACTGCACCATTCTCTTTCTAGGTGTCTTTTTATAATCTCTAACTTCATACCTTCCTTTTAATAAATGAAAGTCAGACTCTTTTACAAGTCAGTGGGTATATAAACACTTAACGTACTATTAACACAGACCTCTAGAGTTTTGAAGAGAGAGTCTCATAAGGGAGGAGTCACGGAAATAATAAGTGATTTGTTCTCCTCAGGTTTATCCTAGAATATTTGAGAGACATTATCCGACTTGTTTAAAGGTAAGACGGGTCAACAATCCGTATATCAAAGTCGAACTCTTCCTTCTGACTTGTCGTAGACTTTTACGCGTGGAATAAAAATTCGGAGGTCTCTTTTACGACTTGTCACATTATCACCGGAGATTCGAGAGTACAAGGGAATGGGGAGGGTGATCTTTTCATAATCAACGTCCTTGAGAAGTCAGTAATTTAAGATTATTCTGTCTTTGTAACTTAAAAATCCTATTTCGAGGAATTTAGATTAAAACTATATATAAAATTATGTCATCTTTGTGAATTACCATTTCTGTTATCTTAGGTAGAAAACAACTCTTAAATGAGACAGGACCCGTGACAGAGTTACAAATTTACAAATGTGAACAATGAAGATTAAGTGTGAAAATAGGTGTTGTGTTCTACTCATTTTAATCGTAATAAAGGAACTACGTCTTCAATTTCACTCCACCATAACCCTAAGTTTGACCAATAAAGAAGAGATTATTGGAGTATGTTAAACAATCACATTTTAAAACCTGAGATCGGTTTTATTGAAGAATTTTAAATAGACAGTCGTCAAAATTAGAAAACCATATATCCCCGTAACGTTCACACTTAGTACTAAAAATAAATACTACCTGTTTTAGTTACGAGTCCTAGGACCAAGACCATTACCGTTTCATCGGATTAGTCTGATTCCCGGTATCTATTGTTAGTACTGGAGATCTGTTTTATAACGTTTCTTTTTGTAGCTTTTTGTTCATAAATTCCTTGATTTATCGTTGACTTTGTCTGTCTTTTTTCATTCAGTCAGAAACTCTCTTGTTTGACCGAGATCTACTCTAAACACACAAATGTCGAAAAACGGACTCCTAGGGACGAGTAGGTCCATCGTACGCAAGACGTACACACGCTTCAGTGAAGTCAGCACAGACTGAGACACGGACGATACCTGACATCGGACGATCCGAGGAGACAGGAACCACTAAGAGGTCCGTTCTTATGACCTCACCCAAGGGCACGGGAGGAGGTCCCGTAGAAGGGCTTGGTCTCTAACTGGGGTGTACGGGATACAAAGGACTCAACTGTCCGCCAAAGAAATGGTGATCGCGGTGGACCCTTCTGGGTAGGCCCTTAGTACCTCACTATTTTTGGGAGTCTGAATTACAATGACCACCATGTATGGAGGAGACAGGTACGCTGTATTAAACCCCGACCGTCTCGTTGATCTATTAATTCCTTTTAGGTACTTTCTTTCCTCCGAGTCTCCTATACTTTGGGAGTATTTATATATACTTAAGACGGGTTTATATAGTGACTAGTGACTTCACACTTCCATGTACACACATACACTTGGGGTTTCCCATAAGTCTACAAAACAAAGGAGCACCCAGTCAAAACTACACAGTCAAATCAGGGGACTCGTCGATCACGACTCTACCTCATTCCTCTCATTCTCCAAATGACCTCCTACCCACCATGAAACACCTTTCACTCCAACCGACACTTATGGAAAGTCTATCACTCCATCTCGACTACGGACCCTTTCCTTCTTCTTTTCTCCTTCGTCCACATCTAGACTGTCAGGGTCGATTGGGTCATCCTTCGAGTCATATTTATGTCTGACAATCTCCCCAATGTGTCACTTTTAACCAATGTGACCACTCGAAATAATACGTGTACGTCTTCTTTATGACTGAGATGTGTATACCAAAGTCTCTTCTCTCTACCACCCCTTTTCAAGGGTTAGTAAAGTACTCCGGACACTCCGGTCATAGTGAGACTATTGTTTTGGACTGTTTCGATTGAATCCTTTATTTTTAATATCCGGTGGATTACTTGTTTCCATGTTTTGAGGGGTCTTTGTATACTTGTTTATATTAGTTCGTTCCATATTTCTTCTAAACACCGTTGTTTCTAAATAGAGCCTTCAAATTGTAGACTTTTAGTCAGTGGTACTAAATCCTTTTATTTCCTCTTTTGAATTTGTCTTTTTGGTGGAAATATCTATGTCTTTTATCTAATGTCTATGTCTTTTTCGTAAAGTATCATAGGTTGTGAGTAAGTATTCATAAGAGTCGTTAGACCCTTATCTCCCTTGAAGGGAGTTGGACTATTTCTGATAGATTTTTTTCTTTTTTTTCGTAATATGAATTACAACCTTCTACTTAGGGATGAGGAGGGTGATTTTTGACCCTTATTCCATTTATATAAGTGAAAAACGTGAAGATCAGTTGTAACATGATATCAACAATCGGAATCGTTATTCAGTCGTATATTTATTTTCCAGTCTTTCCTTCTTTATCCCCGAAGGGACCGCCGAATTACCATTACCATTTCTTAGACGGACGGTCACGTCCTCTGTGCCCAAGGTGGGGACTAGACCTCGTTGTTTAGGACGCACGGTGTCGATAACCCGGACACGAGATCTCGGGCCCTCGAATTTGACGACTCTCGATACGCGATGTCTCGGACGCGAGACGTTGTTCTCTTCGGTGACGTCACTCTTCGGACGTCTGGCGTCGATCTCTTTCGACGCGTCGTTACTTCTGCCTCGTGTTGGTTTGTATTTATTTAAAAATTTCGATGAGTATAATTTTTTTTTTTCTTCATTTTGGTTGAGATAGATATCTTTTAGGATTCCATAGATGTTTCTTTACCGAACTAGAGTATTGACTTAAATAGTTTCAAAGTCTTATATTGTAATCATACATTTTCCCTATATAAAAATATGAAATTATCGTTTGTTGACTTTGTACTTTAACATATTAAAGGTAAATGTCTACAGTCTTTACTATTTTAAGAATCCTTAATTAAAATTGTCCTCTGTAGTTATGGACAACAGATTTTTTATTTTTTTATAACGACCTTCTTTAATTACTTCTGGATTTATTCATCTCTTATGTCGTAAAATACCTAACCTTCTGTGTCATAACAATTCTGTCGTTAAGAGGGGTTTAATCCAAATTACGTTATGTCAAAAATTTTTTCTTTAATGTTCGGTTGGGATTTTTGAATTTCCTTTACGTAACCTGGATCTTCTCGGTTTTGTTAGAACTTTTTGGGTATTTTTAGATATTTCAACCTTCTGAAGTAATTGACTGAATTTCTGAAGGATGTTTCAGTCATTAATTGTATGACACTATAACTGTATTTTCCTATCTGTCTAGGTATCTTATCTTATTTCTCAGATTGTAACTAGGTGTCGATTTAAAAGTTGTTTCCTCGACTTTCTTACATACAACTATATAGTACGATACTAAGATTTCCCTTACAGGTTACCCCGTCAAATCTTTGGGTACGTAAAGACGCAGATATTCAAAATGGTGTTTTTATTTTATGAACCTTTTTGAATTGTCCGTCCCATCTTGTTGTAATAATTGAAGCCGTTAATCCCTATATAAGTCATAATAAATAATTATTGAAATTTTCACCAGAAATAAAAATAGAAAAGAGACGAAGAGAGAACCCATACCGTGGGTTACTTTTGTAAACCTTCGTGATAAACTATTTTGATTGTCGTATTTTAAATTTACGAAACTCTAACCGACTTAAAAGAACCTTTCTTCTACCAGAGATGACTTAACTACTCTTTGTAAATAAACTTAGTAAGGTCGTGTGTACCACACAACCGACACTGTACCGAGAGCTGGTCGTACATTTCAAACATCAGTCGAATTAGACACCGTCGGTCATGACGTTTTAGAGATCGAATCGTGAAATAATTTTTTTGTTTATTTGATTTGTTTATTTTTACGAGGGGCGTACACGGTACACCAACGAAATATAGCCATTAGGAAAATCGGAACTAGAAGACGTGGGTCGTGACTAAAGTCTCTGTCCTAGAACAGAGAACGGAAAGGAGAAACCTTGGACTTAGCGAGGAGATCGTCACCTTTATTTGTAGACACAGTCCCAAGTTATTCTCGAAAACATCGACGGAGTCAACTCTACTCCACTCACTCAGGGAACTATACCTTCCATTATTGTAAAATCGTGACGGTAGGAAAGGAACGTTGACTCCTAAATTTCAACTTCAAACTTTTTACAGAGGGTACCTTTCCATCATACGGTAGATCGTTGGTCAATATTACTTAATATATACAGTATATATATCATATATATTATGTTATATAATATATGTATAAGATATATTAGTATATACATACATAGTATATTATCTATTTTATACGATAATCTATACATAATATACATGTGTCATATATTCTATATGCAATATATATGTTATATAACATAGTATATATTACACATGTATATTTATATAGATTATTGTAAAATATATAATATATTCTATGTATATGTATGTATCCTAATATCTCGGATACATACAGATCATTGTAATTAGGTATCTCAAATATTAATGCACACACACACGAGTCAACAAACCAGCACAGGTCGAGAAACGTTGGGATACCTGTGATTGGGTGGTCCGAGGAGACAGGCACCTTAAAAGTTCCGTTCTTATGACCTCACCCAACGTTAAGGAGGAGGTCCTCTAGTAGGACTGAGTCCCTAACTTAGGTGTGGAGGACGCAGAGGACATAATATTCACCTAAAAAATGTCGACTCGGTGACCCTTTCGGGGGAATATTAATATATACACCGAGTCTATCATTTCTTAGGAGGACGGTCCCGTCCTCTATGTCCTCTGTACCCAAGCTAGAGACCCAGTCCTTCTAGGGGAGCTCTTCCCTTATCGTACGGTGAGGTTATAAGAACGAGCCTCTTCAGGTACCTGTCTTTTCGGATCGTCCGATATCAAATGCCCCAGCGTTTCTCAGTCTGTGCTGACTCACTGATTGTGAAAGTGTTCATATCTTTCACAATAATCTATTATTCATATATTCATATTTAACTCCTTTATCGTTGGGTGAGGTCATAAGTACGGACCTATTAGGGTGTCTGCCTCCTCGGACCGTTCCAGTGTTTCTCAGCCTGTGAGGACTCACTAACTCGTGTGTATTATATTGTAGATATATTTTGAAAAAACCTGGTTCTCTCACTAGGAACGAGATCTGTGGAACCACACACTACATTTCTTTGAAGAGAGTGAAGAGTTGGTAACTATGATTGACCACTAACGGTTCGCGTCTTTCGGGATCGACGCCAGAGTCTTTGTCACGAGGTCAAGGTTGGTACCTCTAAATTTGTGATCAAGGGGTTTCGTCGAACCTCTAAACCTTTGGTTTGTTATGACAAAGAGAAAAAGACGCAGAAAACGGGGTCCAGGACCCTCGGACAAACTCCTCAGACATCCGTCTCAAGACCCCGTAAACTCCTTCTCCCTCATAGGGTTCTACAGTGACTCCGGTAAACCTAATACTCAGGTAACTCGCTCCTTGTTTCAATACAACGCAAGTCTATTAGTCTCGCGTATTCATGTTAAATAGAAAACGAAAATTTCGTCAATTACTTCTACTATGACAGAAATCAGGTTCTATATCCCTTATATTTCTTCTCAAACAAAGATCGGTACACAATGAGGAAAAAGACAAAGGTAACTAAAGAGAATTCACTGTTGTGGTTCCGTCACAAAAATGTGCGGTACCTTGGATACTTACGGTAGGAGGTTACAGTACATGTACAAAATGGTAAACTCCAGAAAGTCGTACGGTCCACATTTCTTTACGTTTGGTAAGTAATAGTCAACACGTACATACACACACGGATCAGCACAGACTAAGAAACGTTTGGGCACTTGACATCGGGAGGTCCGAGGTGACAGGTACCTTAAAAGGTCCTTTCTTATGACCTCGCATAACGGTAAAGACTGAGGTCCAAGTAATAGTGAATCACAAAGAAAAAAAGGAAAAAAACTCATTTTTTTAACAATTATAACAAACACACACACAATCAACGAGCCAGTGCAGGCTGAGAAACACTGGGGAACCTGACATCGGGCGGTCCGAGGAGAGAGGTATCCCTAAGAACCCCGTTCTTATGACCTCACTCAACGGTACAGGAAGAGGTCCCCGAGAAGGACTGGGTCCGTAACTTGACGTTCGTCTATGAAATTCGGTAAACTCGGTGTTTCCTTCAATCAATTATAACAAATGGTGATTATTATGTTGTTTCATTATTTAATGTATTATAATAAGTGATTTTTAAGATATGTATTATTACATGACAAAAGTGTCACTATGATTATAGATTATTAAACAATTATTGAGAATGATTAACTAAAATAAAGGACCGAGAGAATAAAAGGACTTCTTTAAAGCAACAGAAAAACGTTCGATCACAAATCTAAAAGAATACTGAGCAACACCCTTCTCAGTAAGACCTTAAAAAGTTATTGGAAAGAATGAACAGGAAAATTAGGTAAAAGGTGGACTGATAGATGAAAAAAACAAAAGAATTTCATTCGAACTCAAAAGACCAAACCTTAAAGAAAAACCCCGTACTAAGAGACTACGGTGGATCCCCCTTGGACATTCTACCCCTAACGAACAGACACTGAGTCTTTTCAGAAAAATTTTATATACGACGAAAAAAACAGACTGAACTTTGCAAACCGAAAGGAACGTAAAAAAAAAGACCAAGGTTCCTGTCTCTTAAGAACAGTGTTACTTCTGTCTATAAACTTTTAGTACTCGAAGCACATGGAAAAATTTTATGGAGAAACGTATTACTATTATTGATTATAAGTATACGACGGAAGGTTCACAATATGTGTCGAGTCTCCCGATATTTACACCATTGAGGAAAATAAAGGGGTCCTTAAGAGACTCGTTTCATAGTGGTGGTGATCGTCGTAGTAACAGTAGGAGACAAAATTTTTTACTCCTTTGAACCCCGTGTCTTATACAGTCACTGAACAGGTGAATGTCGACAGGTGGAGACGACAGACTGAGGTCTTTGGTGGGTGACTTGGTAAAGGTAGATCGTGTAGAGTAGGGGAGACCACAGACCATGTAAACCTAGTGTCATGAACGGACTCTCAGTGAAGGAGAAAACATCTAAATAAAAGTCGTAGTGTCGAAGACTCTACTACGTTCTAAAGGTTCCAGGAGGTACCTCCGGTCCGATTCTTGTGACCCTTCTTCCCGTTGACGTTTCCACAAAATTTTCGTTATCCTCGGTCAAAAGATAAGACAAGTAACTTTTACTTACCCTTCTGAGGTAGATTTGTGAAATACTTTGAGACATTTCATCGTTAGTACTATATATCCTCAGATGTCTAATTTTTAGACTTGATGATTTAACTAAAAAATTTTTAGTTCGTATTCTTAGTCATACCAACATATGTCATACCTCTAAGACTACCCACATTAAATTACATGGACTTCTCTGTTTTGAATGGAACTCTCAAAATTCAATTATGATAATACCACTATTAAATGTCATCTCTACTCAAAGACATTTTCTAAGAGTTTCAACAAAACTTTCGTGATCTTCTGTTCAGTCCAACAACAGACCATTCCCCACACCCACCTCGATAATATCTTCCGTAAGAAAATGGACTCAAACGGACTAGACAAATCTAAAGATTGAGTAAGTACTCTGTGAAGGATGTCGAAGACTTAGTGTCGTTCAGTTACCGGTCGTTTAGTAATAATAGATATTACAAGATCTTTCCATAAGATATTTCGGACAATTGATTTCAATTTTACGACCTGTCACATTGTATTTTTAATTATACGAATGAATGTATATACAAACATAGACACTCACACACATACACACATTTACGTGAGTGGTTTGTGTGTGTGTGTGTCTGTGTCTGTGTGGGTGTGTGTGTGTGTGGGTGTGGGTGGGGATCCATATATACCCGATATACTTAGAAAATGTTTCACGAGTATAAAATTATCTTAATAAATATTGGAAGGGACAACCTATGGGTCTCTATTTTCTCTTCACACAACGGGAGAAGGATTATAAACAAACGACTCCTCGAAAAGATTCGATAGTAAAAGACTTACGAATATACGACGTAAAATAAGTCACGAGATGGTCGTCGGGACACTACTTTGTCTAAAATTCAAAAGTCACCCCTTCTGCTACCGAATCTCTTAGAATCCCTGGGCGAGTCCCCGTTGCATCGAGTGAACTCACTCTACACTTAGGTCCAGACAGGGGGTCTCCGGGACCGAAGAGTGACACTTCGATGGACGGAGGAAGGATCACTCGGCGCACACATTCTGCAACAGAGACCGGGTCGACGAATAGGGTCACTAGAACATGTCAAGACGAACATAAGTAGAAAGATTTCGAGAGAGTGAGGGTAGAGAAGAACACGACTTGAGGACCCGGGTAGTGGGAGTGCGGAGGAACACAAAAGGTCGAAACCTCTGTACGATAGGAAGTGGGACTGCCGGAAACACCTTGACTACCTGGTACCTTATCACAGGACCCTATGCAAAAGCCACCGTAAGTAATTCTTCCATTAAGTCTAACACGAAGGGTTCGAGTTTGGTAATGAAAAAAATGTCTATAAAAAGATACGAAACTCGAATAGCGTTTCAACAAAGGAAAACAAGAAACACAATTTCCCACTCACGATAAAAACTATCATAATATATATACCACCAGACTCCCGGATTTAAGATATATTTTTACTGTAAAAGAGGGGTCGTCCTAGTATTCCCGACATGTTCTCTTGGGGATCAACTCCCTTCAGTTCCACTGTACAATTTTGGGGAGAAGACCTAAGGTAACAAAAATTCGGGATTGATCTCAAGGATCATAGAAAGGATTTGGAAGAGAGGAGTTGATCCACAAGGCCTCTTCCCTTTCTCCGTTTTATATAACTGACGATGTACTGACCCAGACTTCGTCTTTACATTCTCCTTTCCCCCACGAACCCAGGTACGGAGAATCCGTCTCATTCGGACGAGTGTGCATTAGAACATCATTCACAGAGACCCTAGTCGATCAAGTCAACCGAGGGTGACAGGAATCCTCCTTCGATCGTTTCCCCGTCCGCTTTCACCTGGACCACACTCCTCTCTCTCGTCTTCTCGGGGGGTGGTAAGGATCGTCCACTTATCATTATGTTTGTGTAGACGTTTAAATTTTAAGAGAAAGGTCAGAAGATTGGTTTTACTCATCGGAACTGAAAAGTTGACAACTTGCATCATCATTTAGTTCTTAGTAGGAATAATTAAACAATTGAATAAAAAGGAGAGAAACATAAACACCTTACCAAAGATTTATATAACCGTAGAAAGAAAGACGACAATGACCCTTACTTCTCTATAAACCTTAAGTATATAAATAGAATATCCAGATCTAAGGACCCTTCTCACCAGATTTTATTTCTTAAAGTCTCTCAGAAACACTTTCGATCTTTTATTTTTGTTTTAGGTCCGACTCAGTGAACTCAAAAATTCTCGAAAATAAGACTTTAGTACCATTTGCATATCTTTTAAACGTGGTTTTTTCATGTTTTACAAGGTTTACTGGAAGTTGGTTGAAGGAATTAATGTTGTAAAACGTATTATTGTCATAATAGTTCTGATCCTTTAATTGTCACGATGTTTCTGATAGTGATAATTAACTAAAGTGGTGAAAAGAGACCAATTCCTGAGTTCTGACGTAAATCAATAGTACAGAGGAACCACAGAAGGTTATACCATCAAGGAGTCAAAAAGGAACAGAAAGTACTGACTGTCAAAACTTCTTATGACCAGTCAATAAAACGTCTTACAGGGAATCAAACCCAAACAAACTATAAAGGGAATTTAGTTCCAATACGTAAAAACCGTTCTTACAGTCTCTTCATTACACGGGAAAAATCTCCTAGTGTAATCTTATACATTACAACTATAGAGAATAATTACCACTGGAACTAATACACCAACTCTGGGTCGTCTATGGTGACCCAGAGGGGTGAGACTTCAATGTAGAAAAGGAAAACTTCAATTAGTCATGGACCTCCCTCAATGACGGAATTTGGCTTCTCGTATCCTCTCGGGAATCAGACAGCTTACTCCTACAAACCTTACCTTCAGAGTGTCTTACTTATGGACTTACGACAGCAGATAAATAAAGTCCGTTCTTGACAAACCCTTGGGTTCCAGAAGAACTACATGGAGACTTAGGAAAAAATAATGTATTCCCGTATTTCGGTTTTTTTTTTTTTTTTTCTCATCATTCTTGAAGGGACCACCGAGTCTACCATTTCGTAAACAGATGTTACGCCCTCTGGACCCAAACTAGGGACCCAGCCCTTCAAGGGACCTTTTTCTTTACCGTTGAGTGAGGTCATGACAACGGATCTTTTAGAGTACCTGTCTCCTCGGACCACAGGTACCCCAGCGTTTCTCAACATGTGTTGACTCCCTGAAGTGAAAGAAGTGAAAATTCTTTTGTACGTTTCTTCCTACTTCGGAGAAAAACGGACATAAACAGTCACCGTACTTAACGAATCTTTTTTTCTTTTCCTCTCTCTCTTTACTCATATCTTCTCTTTCGGTTCCATTAGGTCTACACAATCCTTCATGAGAGGAAACCACCATCGTCCATTAATTATATTCGTGATCCAAAAAAAAAAAAAAAAATTCAAAAAATAAAAAATTTAAAATTTTAGAAATTAAGAATGTACGCAAGGGTTTGTACTTGGGGGGAGGGTGGAGGGAGGGGTATTGTAGAGAGACCCAGTAGGGGTACGTGGTCGGGGTTCGTACGACGTAGGACGCAGTCTGTATCTGACCGCTAAGTTAAGAATGTACTATCATATGTACAATCTTACAGTAGGAGGGTTTAGTAGGGTGGGAGAGGGAGAGGGAGACTCAGGTTTTCAGGTAATATCGTAATCCAAAATTTACGTCTCCTTTTTTAATGACACAAAACAGAAAGGTTCTATTTTCAAGATCTCTTTACCTCATAATGAATGGGTATTTTCTCACTTTATAATGGTAAACGTCGTTGTACCCACTCGGATCTCTAATAATATGATTCACTTCTTCAGTCTGTCTTTTTCTGTTTATAATATACTATAATAATGTACATCTTAGATTTTTCATCATGTTTACTTACATAAATGTTTTGTCTTTGTCAGAATATCTCTACCTTTTGTTTAAATACCAATGGTTTCCCCTTTCTCCTCTCCGTATTTCATCCTCATCCCCTAATTGTCTATGTGTGATGATATATATTTTATCCTTTTGTTATCCTTAAATGATATATCAAGTTCCTTGATATAAGTTATACAAGATCATTGGAAATTACCTTTTCATAGACTTTTCCTTTTTTATACAGACATATATATATGTGCCTGGAGGGTCCACCCCGTTACCACTTCTTAAGAGGACGGTCACGTCCTTTACTCTCAAGTTAGGGAGACAGTCCTTCTCGGGGACCTCTTCCTTTACTGTTGGAGGAGGTCATAAGAACGGACCTCTTTGGGTATCTGTCTCTTCAGACCTCCAGATATCAGTCACCCTGGCGTCAATCTGAGCTAACTCTCTAACTCGTGGGTGTGTACGTACATTTATGTATATGTATATTTTGACTTACTGAAACGACATGATTTTGATTGTGTTGTGACATTGAGTTGATATAAAGGTTAAATTTTTTTTCAAGATCCCTCCGTTGAAATTTAAACTTGTATGACCCAAAACGCCTGTAAAAAATATGAATTTTAAAAATTTAAGTAAGACTTAAATACCACCCGAAAAGAAAAGATGAAAGTTTAACGAAACGAAAAGACTATAATCTCGGAGAAAACGATATTTTTGTTACGACAAGAGTTGCACTTAAGGAACTTTAATCCAACACGAAAGTCGTTGTAATAGAGAACTAAGGACATCGTTAGGAAACGTCTTCTCTCGTCATTCACACACAAGGACCAGTCCTCCCCTCCTGTGTCTCCGAACCCCTCCATCTCACTCCAATACATACCTCTCACCCACAGCAACCAGGGGCTAACGTCCCGAGGGAGGGCGTAGTCGTACGTGGACGTGAAATCTACAACCTTTCTTCTCTAAGACTTCCTGTCTCCTGTCTGAACAACTTTGTCGTAACGGAGAACAAGTCGGGAGGGACTGGAGTGATCCCGTCGCAATTGACTAAAGAAGGCGAGAGGTAAGAGGAACTTAGAACATGTACGGGGACAAGGTAGTGAATGGTGAGAGGACACTTAAAAAACAAGAAAACTAACCGAGAGGGTTCTGGTACTCAGGTTCTTTCGGTCGTACCTTGGTACCGAAAGAAGACCGAAGAGAGGAGTCCCGCACCGTATCTCAGTCTGGAATTATGTAAAGACACTTTTACTTATTTACTTTAAACGAAACCTTCATAAAAAGATTTGAGATTTTGAACTTCCTTTTTTTTTTTTCTTATGTCACGGTGGTATAAATTTTATATAAAGTTCATTTTAAAGTCGGTACTTACCTTTCCTTAATGTTTCCATTGAAAGAAATTTACCCACTACACCAATCTCTCTTACTGTTATTAGATTAAAAGATTGACGAATACTTTTACCAAAAACGAGTGACTTTAATTGGTTTTTTAGTATAACCTAAGTTCCTTCGTTTCTGATCGTCAGAACCGTCAAATTTAATTTGTGACTCATAAAAAGTCTTCTGTTGTACAAATATTACATAAGGTAGGAGTAAGGATCGGTAAGATAAAGGAAACGTAACGATGAAACTCGAGGTGAGGAATACACTTAAAATTTTTCACCAGTAGTCTTTTACTGAAATATTAACTTTCAAAAACATTCCAATAGAAAAATAAGTAATCGACCTAGTTTAAGTCGTGAAACTGTTGGGTCCTTAACATATGTCCGTTGACAGAAAATTTACCTCGAAATAGATCTGTTTTTAGTCGATCCTTTACACGACTGTTTTCTACGAATAGAGACACGAGGTCTGAACCGAAGGATAATTACTGTTTAAGTATGCTGAAACCTCTTTATAAAAAAGGGACGGTCGGGACTATAGGAAGAGACGATAGATAAAACAATACACACCTAGAGCTCAGATCAAATGTTTCAAAAAGACATTATTCATTATAGTAAAGTACTTGTGAAACTTTGAACCGTAGGGAACTACGGTTAGAAATTACAACGACGAAAAATTTCTGAACCACTGAATCTCTCTCCCAGTCTTCCGTACCTCTTCTTTCTTTACTTTATTTTCTTTTTGTTGGATCTTGAAAGACACAATGCTCAACCAAAATGGGATCGGTTCATATTGTAGTCTCGGAAAAGAACCTTCCTTTCAAAATATGTTTACGAGAACTTTGGAATCGAGACGTCCTCCCGGACCAAGTGAGACGTCATATAAGTCACGGATTTATTTGTAGGTCGGTTAAAGTCAAATCTCTGGGTCAGTAAAAACGGAGAATTTTCGAACTCTCTAAATACCTGGTGACGGACTTATTGAATTTCATACCCTCTCCCCGAGGTACAAGAGGTGCATAGAAACGTCAAAACTGTTGTCTCCTATTAAAATTCCAGAGAAAGATTCATTAAGTTTCACAAAGACACTAAAATTTGTCAACATAATAACTAAGTATGGGACACTACGGGGAATTGAAGAATTTTCAGTGGGTTTATAAGGACACAAAATAGATTCATCGTGAAAATAAATAAATAAAAAGAAAATTAAAAAGAAAAAAAATTGCGACTTTTGTAAAAAATAACCCCATATCGGTTAATTGTTACAACACTATCAAAGTCCATATGTCACTTCCCTGGGACGGTACGTATATATACATAGGTAAGAAGGGGTTTGTGGGGAGGGTAGGTCCGACCGTGTATGGTAACTCGTTAAGGTACACGACATGTTATCGAAAAACAGTCAATAGGTAAAATTCATGCCGTAACACACATATTGGAAGGGTTTCAAGATCCATCGTGAAAATTTACTCACTTTCGTACACCTTCATTATCTATATTAATAACAATCGAGGAGAAGGAGGAAAAAGAGAGACTATGTCTGGGTGAGAGTTCTTCGACATGAAACTGTCCAAATCCGACCGAGTGGGTACAACCGGTTTCATGTCTTTATCTCGACCTTTTTTAAATTTCCGTTTCCTTCAGTGTTAACTAAAACTCCTTCTGTTCCCTTTAATTTTACATTGTTCTACTAAAAATTGGAAGATATCGATATGACACTGGACACCAAAAATTTGATCTGTATCTTTCATTGTAAATTCGAAAGTGCTTCAACAGGTACGTGGTTACTCCTGTCAGTAGTACAAACGGGTCAGTCGGGACCATGGAACAAATAGTCATAAGTAATCTACTTTCATAACCAAGCAAATTTACAGTTCAATTTTAATGACTATTTATTCCGTTTTCTATCTTCAATCAAAGTTTTCTGCTGATCATAGAGGATGTCTTAACATGTAATCTGAGATTTCTCAGTTTACGTACGAAAGACGGTCCGTCATAAGTCGAATCACACAATGCGTTTCAAAACATTCGATGAAATCCCAACGACTTTACTACCAGAGACATACAATTCCTTCTCGACTTTATTACCTTTTCTAATTAAAATTTGTTATGAAACTACTTCCATTCCCCATTAAAAATACTATTTATATAATTTTACCGTTTACCTTATACATATACCTTATGTTACAGACTTAATTTCGCATCCGGTAATGGAAAAAATGGTGGGGACACAGTCGGACAACCCTCGTCCACTCTTAATTATTAAACATCTCTTGAAATTTCGGTAACATTCTTTGACACGAAACATAGTCCTTTTGTGACTCGTAAAACTAACTCATAAAGTTCTTTCCTTTATGACAGTTCCGTATAAATATCTTCATCTCCCATTTAGACATAGTCTCCCTTTAGGACTTATGTCTCCTTTAACTTCTTCGACGAGAGTATCATTGGGTCCTTACTCGACCTGTCACACGGTCACACGTATATGTCGACGTACATATACTCTCCCATCCGTGACGTGTCTCGAAGGAACCACCGAATCTATCACTTCTTGGACGGACGTTATGTCCTCTGGGTTCTTATTCGTACATTACATGAAATATCATGTACTGACAACACACAGGTAGACACGATCTAATATTCCAGGAACTTCAATTTTCAGTACACCCAAACGAGTAGAGAACTAAAGGTCTAGGATCCAGTCACACTCGGACAAAACATCATGTACCAGTTGTGGATAATGGACTTACTTACTTTTCTCCCCTACTTCCGTTCTCCCGCCTCCTCCCCCAAACTAGTATTTGAAAGTCGATCTTCTAAGAGGTGTCTCAGAATTTCCATGTAGGTTTAAATGATTTACCCTTATTCTTATCCTCGTACCTTCCTTTTATCTTAGACACGTCTCCTTAGTCACCATAACAGTTGTATAAAGAAACACTCAAGAAGAGAAAAGGTTATTCACAGTTCTTAACATGACCCTAGTACTTTTCAAAAACCACACCGCAACTACTCCTTCAGTTCCTTAATTATAACCTAAATCTTATCCAGATTCAATCCGTAATGGGGATTCGTGTCATACTCCCAGTAACCTAAAGACACCCTCTTTCTACCTGAATTTCTTTCTTTTCACCGGAGTAGCACCATCTAGACTATCCCCTTATCTGGGTCTGTCACTCCTAATTCCGTACCCGAACGGTCCCTGTCATTTGTGTAACTTCTTCAAATAATCGACACTTTCCTCGATTTCGTCAGAAAACTCTTAGAATTTTTAGAGTATGAGAAAGATATCAGACATAATATTTTATCATGGGAAAACCTTATATGATCATATTACAATGAAATGAAGAAATACAGCATATAAAAGATGGGGGTTTTAGGTCCACATAGACCTCCGTCTCTCGTATAACTATTGACATGAACGGGTGGAGACAAAAAGTGACACGGGAGACGAAAGTGACCCGTCAGTAACCTGATATTTACCAACTTGATCATTGACATTCAACGGTACCACGGAAACTTAAAATAGAACACGTTTCTACCTCTCCCTTACTCCTCTTCCCCAGTTACGTTATCGTTTTTCCCTTTATAAGCACAACTATTCCCCTTCGATATTCACAGTTAAACAGTACCTTGGTTTATCGAAAATTCTTTCGTCAGTACTACTACTACTATATTATTGTCGTAAAATTACACTCAACAGTCGTTTGTCATTATTGTAAATTACTCCGGAGATTTTATTTTGGAAATACCATGGGTACACAAACCCAAAGACACTAGGTAATAAGATTGGGAATAAAATGAAGGGAGAATGTAAGACTAAATAATACAAACTCCGAAATCATTATCTCGAATTTGCTGATAAAATTGAAAATCGTGAAGATTAAATTAACTAAAGGACAAACGATTTAAACTCTCACTAATCTTCATAAATAAAATTGGTATTCTTTACCCTTCTTACCCCTTTTCTGACGAAGTGACTCCTTATTTTTCCTCTAATCGGTCACTGACTTTTCAACGGTCAACTTGACACAACTGTTCACACTAAACACACTCAGGGAATTCTTACATTGTCTTCGTATCATTCTTGTATTTTTGGTACCCAACACACCCACTTCCTCATCGGACCTTTACCCTCCGTCACCGATAATCATATACAACTTTAACGACAGAGTTTCTTTGTGTTCTTAAGAATGTTATATACACAACTTTAATAGACGGGGACTTTCGACTTTGAGTCTTCTTGGTAAGGTTTTTGTGGTCTGTATTATTAAGAAACTTTGGTAGAGGAAAAATTTTAACGAACAATGGTTTAATCTCTTTATCCGGTATTTATCGCCAAACATTATTCCACCACTTGTCAGTAACTGTGACATGCAAAGACCGATAGGACGATATTAAGGTCCATGAAAAGTATGACTTACAGACCACAAAGAATTTACTCGAGGGCTAACTGAAGTAAACGAGGGAAGAGACGAGACGAATGGCACTCATTAGTTAACACAGGGAGAACCCAAAAGTCTATCGTTCAAAACAGTTGTTCAGTCGGTACCTACAGAGGTAGGACGTCGCCAGGAACCGGTAAGACCTCAGGTACCACGAGTTGTCGGTGCTGGAGATGGTCTTCCACCGTGTCCTCTAGTGGTAGCCGGTTGAGTAAGGCGTAGAGGTTCCCACTCGCTCTAGCTGCGACGGTGTCCCCCTCCCTTGCAGGAAGTCCGTCTGTCGAGGGTACTGCCAAACCATAACCAAACTAATTTATATATGTCTTTTTCTTAGAACTAGACCATATATTACTTTGGTACGTAGTACAAACAGGAGGTAGTGTGACTGTACCGTGTCACTGATCGGGACCCACGCGGGGAACGGACAAGAACTCTGATCACACAGGGATCACGGAACCATCCCCGAGTCAAGACTATTTACAACGATCTATCACATCTCGAAACGAAAATTATTCTATGTTATTTCGTTAAACAAGAGAATGCAAGAGTTATCCCAGAAATAGGAATTAGTATGTCATAAAAGACGTTATACTCTTAAAAGTATCAATTAATCCTCAAAAATTTCGGTCTGAAGAAATAAACAGAGGTCCACTAATGTTATTGGAAAAAGAACACATAAAATATTTTATGTTTTAAAATTCTGCGGACTCGATACTTTATCGACGGGATCGCCGGAACCCAAAACCCCCTTAGAGAGGAGGGGTGGGAATCTATTGATCATTCCAACGGAGACTACTACGCTCGGACTCTTCCTTACGAACATCCTACGGTGAACTAGTTACTTTCATAAAACCTAGCGTCCACCGTTCTTCGTAGGACTCGATCCTGTCCCTCAAATAACTTTCCTATGACCCCACAAAATATCTGGGCTCCTTACTGAACTCATCGATTCGGAACCCTTCCTGTCTTTGATACCGAAGGAACCTCAAGAGTGTTGTCCGGAAAAGAGACCGTATAACCGACCGTCATTACACTGAACCGAGGGTCATTCACGACGGGGACCAGAGAGTCCAGTGTGACCGTCTAAAAGTTCTCCTTTGGACTAACCGGACAAACCCAACCCCCACATCTTACCCTTAAGTTCTGTCATAAGTCAGTAAGAGTTATATGGTTTTTACAACTGATACACAAATATTAATTTGAAATATAATTTGATGGTTTCACGTAATCTACAAAGGAAGTAAACCCCCATCCTCTACCACTGATCTCACATTTTAACATTCAGTGTGTTCGATATCTGACACCGGAGTCCCTTTTGATCGCGTACGAGATTTTACTAAAACACACTTTAGTGAGACCTTTACCATGGTTAAAGTACACAGGGACTTACGCTGGACATAGTTGAATTTTCAGACATAGAAAGAAGACGTAGAGTTCCCGTAGTAACACGTAAATGTCACGTGAAACGGTTCTCCTCTCAGAGAATAAACGGTTCACGACATGATTTCCAAAGTACACGTAATGGAGTAAAATAGGATTTTCGTCGAGGAACTTTACTCACACAAAAATGGGTCACAAGGTCTACTCCTTCGACACATCCCTGTGGGACACTTGAAGTTCCGGTGTGTCGGTCGGTCACCCCGTGACCCGAATTTTAGAGTAGGAAGGACTCCGACACATTATTAGAGACGGAGAAGGATTTAATAGAGATTTACATCGAGTGACCGGAGACGAGAAACAAATACGGGAGCCAGGAAGAATAAATGATAAACACGACACGACACGAATTATAAATGATAAATGGTACGTGGATTGACATCTAGAACCGAAGTAAACCTTAAAGACTAAAGTAAGGACACTTTTCGTTTAAACATTTGTATCTTTGGATAGGAAGAACAAGAAATCTTAAAGATCAACTTTTATCTAAAAATCTTATGCATTATAACGGTACCTCTGTTCCGTCAAAGGAGATATTATTCGGGTCCTTACACCCCTGTGGGTCCTGATAAGGGTCTACATGAAGGACGTAGTCTGTCTTTTAATGTGTGTGTGTGCGTGTGTGTGTGTGACCAGGTATAAAAATTGAGATTATCTCCTCTCCCCTTCTCTCGGTCGACCGGTGGATATAGAGACCCACTCATACAAAATAGGCCGATCGTTATCATTAACAGAGGAGTGTACAAAGGTCGAAAAGTACCAACTTTATGTGTCACGACTGACGCAAGAGACCCAGGACGGAAAGAGAGAGTGGAAAAAACCCCTTTATTAGTACTGGGAATAGTACCAGAGTGACTCCCCACCAGAAAAGACTGAAACTACAACAAGACACAGAAATGTCCTGTCTAGTTCTTTAGGTCTGGATATGGTAACGTCACTAATTACGTGAAAAGGACTTCCGGGGACTACTCTCCGCCGTCCATTCAACGTAAAGAAGACGGAATTTCGGACACGGGTCCCGACTGTTCGAAACCACGTCCCTCTCGGGAGGGGAAGGTTAGGGTCCTTGAGGAGACCCCAAGAGACGAAGAACCGCCAAACGGACCGGTCTGACCCTAGTAAGTGTCTAGGTCACCCTCGATCAACCTCTACTTCATAAAGTCTCCATTTCGGGAAAGTAGTACATTTTGGGTCATATCTTCGGGGTTTGTTTCTCGACTTTCTTTCTCCTTTGACGAAAGCACCACCTACGTCTCAATCTTCGGGGACACCAGAAGGCAGTGAAGTGACCTATGAGTGACCTCGGTCCCTCCCTAACAGGGGTAAAAGGACTACTCCTTTCGATCTGAGACTCTTGACAGTGTGAAACGACGCCCTCTACGGTCCACCCTTCTACCCTTTCCCTTACACATTTAACGACGGCGTCAACTCTCTTGGAAAGCAGACATTCTCCGAGAAACGAATCACTATAAAGACGACAGGCACACACCTACACGGGTCCTCCTCACTCGTAAAGTAAAGGAGAGGAGACACAGTAGTCTTCCTCCCTTGGGGAAGCTTCATGGACGAACCTTGCATGGGAAGTTATGACGGGAAACAGTTAGAAACCAAGAAGCAGTCGCTCCCTTTCCTGATAATATTTCACCGACACCTTCTTCACCGCGAAAACGTACAGAATCTTAAACCGAGTGTAGAGTCTTAGGACAGAAAAAAGGGGGGTCGTTGTATTGTATGAACAATGGAACCAGTGTTAACTGAGGGAAATCTTTGATCTACTTTTATACTCTAGAAGGTCGCAAATCTTTCATATGATCCCTCGAATACTGTCAATGATTATTTAACAAAATCTTCTTAAATCTTCCAATCGTACGATGACTTATGACACCGTTCTTAAAATGAAAAAAAAAAAAAATGAAATAAAAAAAGCAACGGTCCCTAAAATTTGGAGTCACCGATTTATACTCGCAAAGACCAAACAAAAGGTAAATCCAAACAAACGAGTAAGGATCCTCAATGTAAACGTGTTATTCGTCTCACCGAAAGATTAAAGGACACGAAAACCAAACCATAACCGACTTCGGTCCTCCACGGACGGGAGGGGTTCGAATAAAAGGTCCGACCTATAAAGTCCCGTCGAAACGTCTAGAATTCACCCTAGTACCCATCCCGACGAGGAAAATATAAATATAGATTTATGACCCTCGTACTATTAAGGGTAGTCCGATCATTCAACGGACGTACACAAGTGTTCGGACTGTACCCGTAGTGTCTCTTCGAGTTAAGAAGACGATCGGTCTGGTCCCTACGGATCGGTCTGGTTACTATCGACGAACATCTCACCCCAGTTCTCGGTCCGGTCTTGATTCTGAGACTGATTTGACTGGATCTGAGAACTTTGACAGAAAGGGAGACACCGATCTAATCTCCTTTCCTTTCGAGTGTGAGTGGGGTTCACAATGCTAAAGTGAGTCTGGAGACGTATTCATTCTACGTATGGGGAACGTAGTAAGACAATGTGATTTTAATGACAATTAGACTAATTAACCTTAACTTACTGGTACTTCTTTATCCCTTAATCTACGGTTAGATACGACTGAGGTCCCGTTACTATTGTTACTTTTATATTACCCCATGGTAATATGATCTTTACGGTAATTGTAATCCGAACTTAAGACGATTAGTTTAGAAAAGATAAAAACTTTTTAATCCGATATACTTTGGCTGTATCGTGTCAAACATGTATACAATGATATAATTATGATTTAGTGTTTTCCATCAGATTATTGTAATTTAGTGAATTCATTTGTTAAGTTGACTCTTTTTCACAAATAGTTGGTCGTCTTTTAAGTCTAAAATCAGAAACTTTATTTTTACCGTTATGAACAGTTATCTTTTAATTGAACCTGAAATATCTGATACAACTTAAATCCTACTTAGTCACTGATAATAAACAGTTCTTTTCCTCATAAAACTAAAAATTAAAAATTTTATGAAAGATCACTCAATTCTCTCTCAACCGGGATTTTTAATGAAGTTCAAGTATTACTTCTTTTCGAATAAACAGTAATAAAAAACTTATAGTCACCTCAGACTATTTCGTTTTCGAGTTCGATTAACCATTATAGAACGACATATAATATATAAACAATAACTAACTAATACAAAAATTTGTAACTTTTAAGACTTTAAAAACCGTTTATCCTTTTGAACGGTTTCGGACAGTGACTATTATAAACTCTCAGACGGAACGTTTGTACAAAATACAGTAAAGTAAATTAGAAGTGTAGATATCTTTTAGAATAATAAAATAATAAAGATAAAATATTTACTCCTTTAACTCTCAGTTTCTCCAGTCCTTGAACTGACCAACGACTCGACTAATTCTCAAGTACAATCTTAGGGTCGGAATGAGAACGAGAATAGACGTTTCGTAGGGTGACTTATGACCAGTTCCTTCACAGAGGACGTCTTACCGGAACATAAACAGACCATTTCTTGAAGGACTATGAACCCTCTGTAGTTCGGGTAAAAGAATGAGGTCAATCTAATTTTGTATTGGAATTGTGAATAAATAACCTAAATGTCCTTACAGGGAAAAACAAACAAAAAAATTTCGAAAATCTGTAACCTATTTAAGGTGAAGTCAGTTTTCAAAAATAAATAAAGTTGTAGAGAAAGGTTGAGCCCCAGTCTGTGTAACCATCCTGAGGTAATAAACCCAAAAAAAAAAAAAAGGTTTTACAATTACTTAAACCTTCCTAAAACTTATGGATATAGAATAAAGATGAAAATGACTTCTTCCTATGGTGGTTTCGGTTTAGAAAAATGAACCGTCCGTCTGAACTCGCTACAACAAAACGTAAGTACCTCAACTGGACGGACTCCCTCGTGACTCGAATCCCGCCCCCATATTGACGGAGGACACACTACCATGGGACAGTGGGAGGGACACTCCACTCCCCAACCCAGTACGGACGGAGCGTCTATAACCTTTTCGAGGGAAAAGGACGGGTTTACTTCCCTTTCCCACGACAAAATACCCTCTCCCCTAACAACAATCCACCCGTTTACCTAGGAAAAAAAAAATGTTGATCAACGGTAATAAGTAAAATAATAAAGGTACTACTTCAAACAGTTTAGTGAAGGTTTAAGGAGATGTTTGTGAATACAAAACTATTCGTAATAATTTTTTTTTTGTTCGGGAAATCGACGTTCTAAACCATCTTTTTAGTCTTTTATGTCTAAGGTTTCCTTAGACAAGATTTTTGTGGATATTAACGTAGGGGTCTCTCCCTTTGTGACGGTGATGAGTGGGGACACCCCGACAGTACCAGGATGAAGGACGAACAAAACACGTTTCTGAAGGGAAGTCTGTAGTAAACAGTGATCTACACTAGTATGACACACGTGACAAATAAGAATTTTTACGAAAATCTTGATTTGGACTGAAACACCTGTAGAAAGGTACAGTATAGACATGTCCGTCTGGAGCAAAAGGACGTAAAACGAAATAACACGGAGTGTCTACGATTATATATATACATTTAACTTACAGACACTGTTGGGACGTGGTTGGTTCAAATGACCGTGGTAATAGGTTGTCGTAAATAAGTGTACCGCAGAAACCATTAAGGACGTTTAAAAGTTCGAGAGGTAGTCGTTTGTTCTGATACTCAGTTACTTCTGAATCTGTTACAATACTAGAAAATCGTCAGACAGGACACGAATCATCGAGCCAGTACAGGCTGAGAAACTTTGGGGTACCTGACATCGGGTGGTCTGAGAAGACAAGTACCCTTAGGAGGTCCGTTCGTCTCACCTCACTCAATGGAACAGGAGAAGGTTCCCTAGAAGGGATGGGTCCCCAGCTCGGATCCAGGGGGCGTAACGTCCACCTAAGAAATGGTAACGTTGGTGGTCGTTATTTCATAAGAATTACCAAGTGAGTTTGGTAAGGAATTATAACCTGTTTTTTAGGTACCACACCTACTCCTAAAAAGGTAAAAGAGAGACTAGTTTGTGATCAAGGAAATCTTCCCATTTTTTTACAAAATACATGAAACAAAAGAATCTATATTACAAAACGTATGAATTATCTGGAGTCATATCACATTTGTATTGAAAACACACGTGAACCTTCCGTTTTATAATCACACTCGATTATAATTAGTTCCATAAACGATATAACATCGTCAGACATTGACTTGAACGTTATAGAGACTCCATACGAACATAAGTATAGGTATAAATATAAACAGATATAGGTCCTATATATAAAAATAGGACCTCTTCCTTCACCTTCGAGTGAGATCATAAGAACGGACCTGTTAAGGTACTTGTCTCCTCGGACCGTCCGATGTCAGGTACCCCAACGTTCTCAGTCTGTGTCGAATCACTGATTTGGTTTTAGTATATGAAAATATAGTAGGATTACTATATTTTATAAGAGGTATCTAAGAGTTCAAGAGAGTTTAGTAAGAAATTATAACCTGTTTTTTTTTTTTAGGTACTATGCCTGTTCCTAAAAAGACAAAAGAGAGACTAGTGCGAGGTCAAGGAAATTCTCCCATCGTCTGACAAAATAGATTGTAAGTAACGGATGAGACACAGTCAGTAACACGACACCCGACCCTTATGTTTTTATTTTTCCTGTCAGACACACGGGAACTCTCCTGGTATGAGAAGACGTCTTCTATTTATAGTATTTGTCTAGTGATATTATTGACGAGATCATCTACAACCTTCATATAGTAAGGAAGATTGAATAAAATTTTGAAATATTCAACTATCTGATTATACCTGAAGGACTACCGAGTCGTCATTTCTTAGAGGGACGTTATGTGATCTATGTCCTCTGTACCTAAACTAGAGAGCTAACCCTTCTAGGGGACCTCCTCCTTTACCGTTGGGTGAGGTCATAAGAACGGACCTCTTAGGGTACCTGTTTCCTCGGACCTCCCGATATTAGGTACCCTAGTGTTTCTCGGTTTGTGCTGATTAACTGATTCGTGTAGATGGAGTCCGACTGTATCCGTGTCTCCTAAACACACACACACGGTTATTTCGTTATGAAAATAAATATATTTTCTTTTCCTTACTTTCCTTACAACCCGGAAACAATAAGTAGACCAGGTTCTCTTTTTTTTTTTCTACCTGAGAAAGACAAAACTAGTACTTCTTCCATACGAAAGAAGTGGGACACCTTCCCGTCAAGGAAGACCTAGTGGCAAATTGAATAAAGACTTCCACAAGAACAGGAACGGAAGAACAAAAATTCTCCAACCTCTCCTAAGTCGTAACCTAAAACTGACTACGGTAGAGACCGGAAAAATCTAGTGGCATCTCATAAACATGCACACAGAGAAACTACGACACCTACTCGCCCCTGCAATTGTAATTCGACACTACAGATTGTCTCACGAGGATTAAAGGTAGGGAGAGAGAGGATGGACGAAAGGAAGACACCACCGCTACCGGCAATCCAACCACATCTGTCGTCACAACTGTAGGAACTCACAGGAGACTGACATTCAGGGGTGCAAGGGAAGCAGTCGTGAGTCGTCCGGGACGTGGGAGTAAGACGAGGACAGGTCGGGACGGACACGTGGGGGAACATGAAGGAGGGGCACAAGACTCAAGCGGAACGAAAGATGTTCAAATAAAACTGGAACTAGTTTAAGTGCCAACACAAAAATTTAATATTGAATCGAAGAAGAGATGAGTCATTCTCACCACTGGGAGTTTAATGGGGGAAGTAGTTATTTGTAGGGTCACTGAAGGACTTATACTCGTCATAAAAAGGAAAACCTACAAACATGGGGTTAACGTAAGTCGACAAATTAAAAGGGAATCATAGATAAACTGTTACAAATCTTTCTCGTAGACATTTAGTACAGTAAATTATTTTAGTGGACGTCTTGGAGATACGGTCAGTCCATCTGGTTACGTCTCAGACGTCTTGACTCCGGGTCCCTCTGACCCACACCTGGATCTCGTATCGAGACGGGTCTACAGACAGGAAACGATTTTGAAGTGAGTCAAGTAAATGTAACTGATAATTTGGAACCCTATATATGATGAGTTACAAACCAAAACGTGTCTACGTCTACTTTACCGAAAATCTTCAGAGTCTAGAAATTTCACTACCGAGAGATCATAACTTTAGAGAATCCACGCCCGTATACAACGGAACATCATTGTTGAGAGACGTGTATATATAAGATTATTTTCGACTACTCGGTAAAGTCACCTCTCGGTGACGAGAGTAAACCTCACAAACTAAAACTAAATCATGAGTGGAAAGGGACCTTCCTTCTTTAAGATTTTTTCTTTGCTTTTTCTTTCTTCAGTGGCCACGGTTTAAAGAAAGGAAACAAAAACCTGTAACGACATAATAGATTTGTTGTAAGTGTTTCAGTCAACTCATCATGACAGGTAAACTCGGGAAAGAAACCATTCTTTATGACGACTATAGGTCACAACTTCGTGTGGGGTCTTATTTCAGTAGACCCCGGTGCACCTTTACAAAGAAAGATTGACTACGAAAAGATAGACGCACAAAAGAAGGTGTCCTCTACCGCTTATAAAACCGAGTCTTCGTTAACGCAAGGTAGTAGAATTGCCACTCATGGACATACGACACTCGTGGAACGACCCCTTCTTCCCAGACCACCTAAATATCTAGAGGAGAAAACCACACCAAAACACCAAACAAGACACTGAACGAAGACACTAGTTCGTCACCCTTCATCTTTCCGCCATTTTCACACGAAAACTTTACCTTATTTATTTCGAAAGGGGGTCCCTACCGGCACACTAACCTCCCGTCCCCAGGGACCTTCTCTCTTTACGGAACACCGTCCAAACAACATTGAGTGGTCTCGAAATCGAAACATAAATTCCTTTAATCCCTGAGGGACTGAAATTGTTTAGGTGGTTATACTCGTTTATGGTAAAAATTACTCCTTTGATTTCTCTTTGTATAGTCTGAGACTCTCTTCAGGACTTTAAAACTGGTAGTAAAAGGACCCGGTGAAATAGTCTCTTTCCGTCTTTCCAGTCCGTACTTTGGGTGAGTAAGTGATACTACGTTTTTTATGGACTTTGGAGTCAGTTCTTCTCCGAGATGTACAATACAACATTTACAAATCTTCATTTAGTTTATCGTTCTAAAGAACTCCGGAATAGACGATGAACTGAAAATTGATTTCCGACTTTCTTTGTACACACTAACTAAGAAGACGAATGGTTTTTTTTTTTTTCTTATTTCTAAATACGAACACATTAAGGTTTTTCCTCAAGACGTTCGTATGTCAATGTGTGTGTGTGTGTGTGTGTGTGTGTGTGTGTGTATGTGTGTGTGTAAGGTTATGGTACTCCGGTAATTTTTAATTTTTGGAATACCCCCGTTTATTTTATTTATAAGATCTTAGGTTTCGGTTATTATTATTGATACTAAACAGTAGTTCAAACTACAATTTGAAGGACCGACAATTCCTATTTCTCTTTGGTATACTCACATGAAAAGTAATGAACTATTTTCCCCATGGGATCCAGAAACCTCCTACTGTATAAAGGTGGGGGACCTTGACCTTAGACTTTGCCCCTAACAGTCTTGTAAGACTATATAAGAAACAGGTTCTTACCAAAACATCTTTAACGTCTCCCTAAGTTTTATGCCAATAAAAAATGTGAGTGAGAGTTATTTTCACCTTCGTTGTTATAATTAGTATCTCTTTACTTCCATAAACACATCCCCCACCTCTCATCCCACTACTTTCTCATCTTTGGCCCTAATTTCAGAATCGGACAACAACTATAGTGGAACCACACCGTCAACTTCAATCCTACGGGTCTCTACCTCACCCACTTTACTGACATCGATGGTACAGAGTTTCTAGTCAAATGAAGTCGCACTGAGAAATTTACTCTGGAACTACTAACTTCGAATTCTAACCAACCATAAGAGACCGTTCTTGAACCTCACATCTATGACAACTCAACGCTTATTTTATTTATCGGTATACGAAATCACAGGTATGTGAAACCTGTAATTTGTATATGGTTCTTAATTGTAAGACAACCCTTCTAACCTTCTATACTCCAAACTAAAAAGGGGTAGTGTAACGAACCGAAGGGTGGGAGGTTGGGTGGACTAAAACCAAGTCGCTGAAGGAAGATACAGAACAAGAAGTGAGGTGGAGAGGAAATTAACCGATAAAATAGTACCACGAGTCTCGGTCCGACACCTCAGGTCCATGTGCGGTCCAAGTCCCATGGGTCTCTTTTAAGGAACTCTATCGTTCTGTACCAACCCGGATCGTTAAGTTTTATTGAGTAAGCTCACCCACAAAGTGGTGAAACTGACCAACCAACCGTAAATTGTTTCATAAGTAAATAAATAAACGGACATGACCCAGAGTCAACTTCGTACGTCCTAGATTAAGGGACTGATCCCTAGCTTGGACCCGGAGGACGTGACTCTCGTGTCTCAGAATCGGTGACTTGGTGGTCCTTTTAGAGATCAACTGACCGTACAAATTCCGTGTTGACACCAAAGACGGTTTCGTCTACGTATAATCCAGGTTCAGAACTTAAGGCAAAGTTTGGGTCGGGAACTGCCCTGTTTCCGGGTGTATAATATCAGAGGACGGGGAGGAAAATATAAATAAGGTAAAACCAAGACAAAGATTCCCCTTCCCAGTAAAAGATTTTTTTTAAGTGAGTGACGTAACACCCCCATCACCGGTGATATATCACAGGTGTCCCTTAATTACTGTCTAGACTGTCAATGAAACGGAAACACACTACGAAGATTTCGAAAGGGTCAAATCTCCACCCTAGTGAAGAGCCTCTGTCGACATCCCATTCTCCTACCGTCGTGACGAATGTCATGGACACATGGCAAATAAAAACACCGTTCCGTTCGTCCGTTCCTCACGAAGACGACATCTTTAGGTATCGACAGGAGTTCTACGAGGGTAAAGTCCGTATGGAAGAGAATATACCGACGTTATCAGTGGTTTACAGGTAAAGGACGACGTGAAGGTGAGAAGGGACTTGTGTTCTCCAGAAAGGGGTCAAGACCGGATTTCTAGTCCTTGGAATGACCCAGGACTTTACATTTCCTTTTGAGGTCCCAGTGGACACGTGAGTAGAAAGAGGACTTTCACCAAGGCGGGTGGAAGTGCGGGCAACGAAGGTTTACTCCAGAAGACTCCAAGATGAACCGTAGTACTACTCCCACCCCACCCATTTAATCCAATAAACGACAATGAAAGAAGGAAACAAATTTTTTCAAAGTGAGTACTTGGTAGAGGGATCGTACAGTAGGCTCGAGTCGCCCGGTAGTTGTTACTTTACCGTGTGGTCGACATGCACGACGTCCACGACTGGAAATTGGAAAACCTTCTATCCTACTACTGGTTCTACCTGGGTGTCCTGGTCCACTCACGAGTAATCTGTTGTCAGTTTCGTATACTCCCTTTCTTGTAGGAATTTCCAGAAAAGAACTCGAAGAATCTTTGGTCCTCCGAAGACTACTACTATTATAATAATAGTAGAGTCTTGAATCCCTTTACCTAAATTTTAAAACTACTCAGATCTTAGTCTCTCCCGAAGAGACTGTCGAGTCACCCATTTTTGAGGAGAACGTTGCGTCTTCTGTGTCCTCTGTCCCCAAGTTAGGGACCCAGTCCTTCTAGAGGACCTCATCCTTTATCGTTGGGTGACGTCATGAGAACGGACCTTTTAAGGTACCTGTCTCCTCGGTCCGTTCGATATCAGGTTTCCCAGCGTTTATCAACCTGTATTGATTCACTGATTCGTACGTATCCTAGTATCTTATTTTATTTACTTAATAAAACAATACATAGCTTGTGTACGTCTGAGAAAGGAATAACCTATTCTTTCGGACTGCAGTGTACTGATGTTTATGACTGTGAACCGAGGTCATGAAAGTAACCACTATCGAAACCTCACTTCAGGCGTCCTGTATCTCGGTGAACCATCGAGACCACTATACCGAAGATGTCCGACTCTCTCATAAAGGTAAGAGGTCACCAGTCTCGGTACCTCCGGGGTCCAATGTAGACTAAAGACCCGAAGGTAAAGACGGCCAACCGAGAGACGATATCTAGAGAGATCCAGAGACCGACAACACGAACTCTCCTATTCAGAACTAGGTTTTCCGAGACCCCCTTGAAATGACACACTTCTGTCTCACTCTCCTTTGTCGACCCTCGCGACGACATCGTATAAACGTCGAATTTGTCGCGACGTCGAAACCTTTCCTTTTGTGAGCAATAACCGTGCACTCCCTGACTAGAGACCGTCTACACCTGTGTGTACGCTTCACACATTGGCGGCGTCGTGAAGCAAACACCGCACTCCGGTGCGCTAATTCTTACTAGGTCTCCGAAGGTCGCCGGCAGATTGCACGGGGTGTGAAGACCGTTCCGGTTCACGTTAGTAGTGTCTCTCTACTCTGACGGAATACTGAAGATCAAGCTTTCCGTTACGAAGGTCTCCACCTTGTCGGGAGGGAAGAACTTTTGGAGGAGGATAAATACATTTTCTATGTACGGAAAAAGAATAACACCAATTTGTACGTAGTGTCTTGGAAATGGCAAAATTGGTAAAAAGTCTAAACAGAGATACTTCAGTGAAGAGTCACCTCAATCCCTAGGGCATAGTGGATGGATAACGAGAATTTGGAATACACGCAGAGTGAAATAAAGACTGTCATGTCCTGAAGTTCTAGGAGATTGAACCGAAAAAGGTTAGTGTTCGGAAGGTAGCATAAACCCCGGGAGTAACTCTTACAGTGTCCCGTCAACTACGGTCTCGAGGTTCCCCGAACCGGTACTCCTATTAACACCTTATTTCGGTCCCGACTGGTCGTCCCTCTCACCGTCCTCCCCCCTTTTTCAAGCGTCTCGACATTGAATCTTGTGACCAACGGGAAATAGACAAAAGGAAAACGGACATGGGTCACTAAGTAAATCTGGGACCCCTTACTCCCTCGTCTACTTTGTAGTGTCTTACTTCCGTCGAGAGAGAGGGAGGGAAAAAAAGGAAGGATTGGGGAAGTCCGAGTCGCCCTGTAGTATAAACTTGAAGCTTCTTAACGAAAACTACGTCTCAGACTTGGTTTATTGTCGTCACCGTCGTACCTCTTCGCGTTCAGGTACATGTGGGCCCTAATATTTTTTGAACCGAAGTATCATTCATTCGGTAGAGGTCATTCGAGAGAGGAAGGTCGTGGGCCCCCGGACTGGAGTCGGAGTATTCGCTACAGAGGAGGCTCGCACACCAGGAGGACACGGAATGTCTTATCAAAGGTGTAAAAGGTCTACAAATCGACCAAATTTGTCCTAGTGTACTTTTAGAGAAGACCGACGTCGCCTCACCTTATTGAACATGTTCACACTGATTATGACTCAAACAAATAAGTCAAGACTAATTCACATTGGTTCTCATCAATCGGGCCTTTCGTAGATCTGAAGCAATCTAGATGAAGTGTCCTCCGACTTCTAAGATAAATTTAATTTACCCACTACCGTTAACACCCTCTTTGGAATAAACCCTGACCACTGACCCAATAAGTGTATACGACTAAGGTATAGTGTTAGTCTAACTCTCAGAGGACTTTAAATTAGTACCACACTGTACGTCAAATATAACAGGATTTTCAAAACAGAACGATACCTACGATTAATCAATGGTGGATCTAAAAGAAAAATGAATCAAACGGCTAGTCTTGTGTCGGAACAGGACTTATATTAGACAACAAAAACAAAGACGAAGGCCAGGTAAAAACGAAAGTAGTAATAGTGTAAAGATATACTGGAAACCGAATAATTGGAGTTTAAGACGTCCACATTTATACCCAAAGAAAGATGGAGGAAGTATTGGTTGTATTTAGTCTGAAAACAGAAGTCATTAATCTTTAGTAGCCCGTAATTAAATATTGACGTTTATGAGAAAGGAACTTATATGAATGTGTGTGTGATTACAATTATAAGTAAACATAAATACGAAATAACAATAAACCTTTTGGAATAGAAAATACCCTTAAGAAACTTTTACAAAGGTGTAGTCAATATACGTAACAAAAGTAACGATTTCTCAACAATAATATACTCACATGATGTCAAATAAATCGGTTCGAGAAAATGACTCATAAAGTCACAAAATTTTAATCTACTCAGTCGTTAATTGTAGAAACAGAGAGTCATAACTACATGTAGGAACTAGTACAGTAATCCTATTTAGGTACTTTGATCGTAAAGATACTATATATAAAAATTTCGAAAACTATAGTAGTTTAACGAAAGGTATTTGTGACCCATTAAAGATGAAATTGGTAACCACGTAGTCTCATTGAAAAAATATTTGGAGAGATTATTATAAACATTTTGATCTTTTTTTCATTATTAAGCTACAGTAAGGAAAAAATGACCATCAGAGTTGTACAAAAAAAGATTCTTCTTGCGAAGACTTCGTAACATAAGTCGAAACGCTGAGAAATGTCTCGAAGGAAAAATACGACAGTATAGGGTTTAAAACTGAAACTGGAAGGTAAACTAGAAAATCGACTTAGACAAAAAGATTTAAAATCGTTTTTTGAGGTTCTGACTACCTCTCCGCTCTCAGGGACACGAACCACACACAGCTACTAGTTCCAAGGTTCCACCGGGGCCAGGGCGAGAGTGGGTGGCCACACAACCGTCTGAGAAACGATCCCTCAACGGACAGCCTAAACCTACGTCGAGTGTAAGATGGAGGGACTGCCAAGGAAGGTCCAAAATGAAATTACAAACTCACTCCTTTCACTTTCACTTTCAATCAGCGGGTCAGGACAGACTGAGAAACACTGGGGCACCTGACCTCGGACGGTCCGAGAATACAGGTACCTTAATAGGTCTGTTCTTATGAACTCACTCAACGTAAAGGAAGAGGTCCCCTAGAAGGGCTGGGTCCTTAACTTGGACCCACAGGACGTAACGTCCGTCTAAGAAATGGAAAACTTGGTGGTCCCTTCGGGGTACAACTCGGTCCTCAGTATACGTCTAGTGGACCCTTCAACACGTTTTAGTAGGTTAGAGAATGGGAATCCAGTATGTCTTTCCGTCCCTTGTCTGGTTCCACACACGTAAAGCTTGACGAAGGGGAGCTAGGACTATAAGATAGGACCTCCTCTCGGACCACGATCCCATGCGAACTCAATGACGGTAAGTACAAGGAGGAAAACTATGCTGGACCTAAAGATCACGTAAACTTATTACACCTTTTACGTTTCACTCGAAAAATGTGTATGACTAGGGACCTGTGTTACACAGAGACTGGGTCCAGGATCACCCAAAACAGCCCCCGTCAACCCAGGGTCTTGTGTGTCACAATAGACAAAAGAACAGACTCCCTACCTCCTCTCTCCCTTCAACTCCTTTCTGGTGAGTCATCCTGAACCTAATAGGGTCGAAAAACACAATGACGTCCAGAGATCCTTCCTATCTGATTTACTCCCACCCTCCATACTCCGTGGTGGAAAAAATAAAGATACGTAATCAGGACACACTTTAGAGGTCTCATAGGGTGTTCGGTTTGAGCTCACTAAAAAGAGCTACTTCGAGGTAGACAGTATTGTACTAACTATTAAGGAAGGTGTCAACCGAAGACCCCAGACAGAGACAGAATCGAAAGTTGCAGACGACTGACAAAAAACTCATGAAACACTCATGAAATACTTCTTACAACGTAAAAATTTCATTTTTAATTTTAATACAACAAGATTCCGGAAGTCGTGAATACACCGGAGGTGAGGTTCCTAAACTTTTCAGTAAATTTTTTTTCGTTTTTAGAACTTGTCTCTTATTGGTTTTACCTCACAACCAAAAAGGGACCATGAAAGAAACTCGAAAGTTAAAATCAGGAAGGAGACTGTGAAGAAGGTCCGGTGTTAGAACGTAGTCCATTACCTCTTTGACTTTTCTGATCAATCAGTACTAAAGATTACGATCTTTACTACATTGGTGAAAGTGTTCGTCTTTAAAAGAGAAAACTGATGGACAGTCGTCTTTATCTGTCCGGAGCGATTACCTTTCTGTCCGACCACCACGGTGGATCTCCGGTAACACGTTTTGCGTCTTTCGACCAACTCCTGGAGTTCACAGACCGGGTCTTTCGAGACCTACGACCTTTGACAGGACCATTTCCTAAGAGAGACACGAAGGTTTCCTCCTCATTAGAACAGACATTTGAGGAATCGCTGGAGGAGGTGTCAGACTCTAAACTCATTGGAAAACCTAGAGAAACTTCTTTTCAAGTTCAGCATATTCTTCCAATAAGGAGCAAAAATGTAGAGGACTCATCCGTAACGGGTCCTTTGCAATTCACTGTTTAAAAACCTCAACTCACTCAGATCTAAAATTAAGGTACGAAGGGTGAATTTTTCGGTGAATGATGATCACTCGGTAAATAATTATTGACCGGTCATCCCGCCAATAAACCCGAAGGGACCACCGAGTCACCATTTCTTAGGCGGACATTTCGTCTTCTGTGTCCTCCGCGTCAAAACTATGGCCCAACCCTTGTAAGGGACCTCTTCCCGTACCGTTGGGTGAGGTCATAAGAACGACCCTTTTAGGGTACCTATCTCCTCGGACTACCCGATGTCAGGTATCCCAGCGTTTCTCAACCTGTGTTAACTTCGCTGAATCGTACGTTCGTACCCCGTGAATAAATTGGACAAACCCACAGTCGAAGGAGTCCTACTTTGACCCGTCTACGAGAAGATAAAGCGTCGACGACCTCCCGGGACGTTCTGGTAGAAAATCGTTGACCGGAACGTGGACCGTACCGTCTCCGTGGGTCGTTTACCGTGGAGGAAGGGAAAGAAAAGCCTCTCGTGTATAGTTCCTTTAGTATCCGTCGAAAAATGCAAAAGGCTTCACCTCCCCGGCAACGAGGTTGTTCCGTTCTTCTTGTCAAACAATGGCCTATTATTTCGTGCTGTGAAAGCTCTTCCGTCTACCCGGAGTGTAAAGAAGAGTCACGTCGTAGGGTTGTCTCGTCTAAAAAGACCACTTTAGTAAGATTTCAGGGTTACATTTCACCGATTTACCGAACATACCAATCAGTATTGTGTCTTTTCGTGAACGAGAATTGTGTTTCGACGAATAAGAAGGTTCTAGAAAATCAATTACCAAAGACTCAACGTTTGACCTGTACGAATATCTAAGGGACCATTCTTCTCCCTCAGTTCCTACAGACCCAATTATGATTAGAATAACCTTGAAGATTCCTCCCCGTACACACGAAGAGTTGGACTGTCTTCCGTCTAAGTGTAAAAATCTTACTAAAATAAAACTTTTGTGTCCTTTATGGAAATATGTCTGGTACGGGATAACTGATATTACTGGTCCTTGACACGTCTTACGAAACGTATGAGACTCTTCTCAAACTCAAGGACCGGCGTCTGGGAAGTCTTGCACTGACAGAACTACAGTTTAACTATCGAAGAGATAAACACCTAAAATGGAAACAGGTCAGATTTTCCTACATAGACATCAAGAAAAAAGAACTTGGGAGAACCTGATTCCGTCTACAGTCTTTTACCTTTTCTCACCCAAAAAAGGAATCAACAGAAAAAGAAGAAGAACTCGAACTGACCCTATTTTATTCGAGTAAAATTTTTTCTTTGAGAAAGACTTGTCGTATTACACGAAAATTAGACTTCACAAAACTATTCGTAAATGGAATTGTAAAAGTCTACCAGAATCGTCTTTTTTTTTACCGATTGAACACCCATCACCCTTTTTATGATAAAGTCTTAATTCTGAGAAAATTTTACATCCAAAATAACATAAGTCCATATTATTCCGGTCGGGACGGGGACCTCTACCAACAACATCTTGTCCGTCCAACAATAAGTATCTAGGGTTCTCCTCCTTCGTACACTGGAGTGTCCTCGTATTCCCCCGTGATCCCAGTCAGTCCTCTGACTCCCTCGTTCCCCCTTTGTGTCCGTTACCGGAAACAGCACCAAAGGCGCTCTTTCGGTTCCGTGTCGCCCATTCGTCTGAGTCTTGACCAACCAAACTTATTAGAGGGACTCAAGACTCGGACGTACGATGGGACGCAACAGGGCATGAACCGGGGCATAAGTAATCCCGCCCACCTACCACCGGGGTTCACATTTGTAACTCTTTCCTCCAACAACCCCCTACTTCCGTCGGAAGAGTAGAGATCTTTCATCCAGTGAGACGTTTCCCCTCGGGGAGGTTACAGTCGTTCCTGGGTTCTAAGGTTTCGTAGTCTTTTATTTTCTTTTACTTTTTTGTTTACTACTTATGTCTGAATGTAAGTTTAAAATTTCCTAAAAAAAAATGGAAAAACCTACTATCTTCTACGAATACGTGTTCATATTAATAGGTATTAATATATACGTCACGAACCACAGTAAAATTATATAAAAAAGAGTTTATGTCTACCGTCCTATACTTTACTCTACGTATAAATATATAGAGAAGGAGGTAGAGGCAGAGGTAGAGACAAGAGTATGGTGTCTTCTGTCGCAGAATCAGATTTACGACGACCTTTAGGCGTCGATGATCCTCTCACACTGTAACCTTAATGCGAACAGGTCCCGACGGAAACTGAGACGGTGAGTGTCCGACTCACTAAGGCCGGTCCATGAACTGTAACAGTACAGAGCTAAAAGAATAGAAATTTTACCCCGTACAATCAACAAAGACAGATATCCAAACAACACACCTAATTTACTCATTTTTGAATATTTAACATGTCTTGCTATGGGCCTGTATCCTTAAACCTGTCACAATGTCGATGATAATTATAATAATAACCTTACAACGGGTCACAGGGTACTGTGACTCTCTGTTACTACCCCCTTACACTCTCAACATTCAACGAGGATCCTTCTATTACTCTTTTACGTACCAAGTTTTATTTTCAATTTCTACTCCCTTATTACACACGAACCCTTTAACGTTCTTTAAACAGTACTGGTCACAAGCACAACAGGACCCCCGTCTCTTCATCTCAACCGTAATGTTCGTTCTCTGGTTAATATCTCTTAAAATTTAAGTCTCCCCAATTTTATCTGTCATTTAGAAGTACCGAAGGTCTGGACTTATAAGTGGGTAAGGGATGTTAAATAAACATTGGAACTTTAGTCAGTAGCACCCGAAAGTGTCAGTAAACGTCTGTTCGTGTATCACCGTTTTTTTTGACTCAATGACCCGTCAGAGTACTCTAGTCGTTCCATAGACGGCAGAACAAAGTTGAGAATTTACTCATAGGGAAAACGTCAGGTCGGTTCCTGTGTAAAAGGCTTTACTACACGAAAGAGAACCACTAAAACGGCAAATTTTACCGGGGGTTTGAAACACGATTTCACGACAGATCAGAAGGATGCACATCTCCGACACTACATACACGGAATACCTCTTTTGGACACATAATCTATTTGAATGAAGTCCGTACTCGCTGTGACGACAACGACACTCAACACAATTACGTAGTTATTATACAATGTATCACTCAAAAATTTGTCTGTACGTGTATTTTGTTCCAATATATAACTAGCTAACTGTTTTTAAACACTGGTCCCCGAGTTTCCTTGGACTTGGACATGACGGGAATCCTTGTCACCGAGTCACAGACACTACTAAAGTATCCGGTATCCATGTCCTTTATTTCTCTTAGTTACATGATATTCCAGGGCCTCTCGAAAGTCCGTCCCTACTCGGTACGTCCCCTCTTCAATTCCACCAGGATCCAAGTCAAGACACGAGTGGTGCACAGGACATGAACGATTCAACCCTTCTCGACCGTGTAGGAAGTTCTTGAGTGTCCATACACTCTGCAGTTGTTTACAGACGTTTAGTGTCGTGGTGAGTCCTGTTAGCCCCGTCCACACTTATGATATTGGATGACACTGAACTCCGTAAATAAAGTTCTTCGACGGAACTTTGACGACGACATGGTTTATGATGTAGGGACATCAATCCACTTAAAAGTAGGATATTAGTTCAAAGTAAGGTTTGAGTAAGACGTATCTACTCTTACGTCGGAGCCCACCCAGACCGAATATAAAGTCGCAGTGAGGATTGTCCTGAAAGAATTTCCAAAACAGTAACTCTTACACTAGGTCAGGGAACCTGATGTTCCTGTCGCAATCGTTCTTAGATCTGATATACATTTCATTTAAAATTGTAAATGGATTAGAAACGACACAAGTTGGGGGAAAGAGTTCGTAAAGACCTTGGTGTTTAATTTCGTCTAAAATTATTTCTTTTAGTGAAAAAGGGTATCCCTACTAAATTATTAACCTTATCATAAGAATTGGTTCTTGGGATTAAAGTTTATCAATTTCTATGTGGGGTACTTTTTATCCAGTATTTTTTCCCTGTTGATTAATCAGACCCAACGAGACGTGCCTTCGAGACCGTTCAGGATCAGTCAGGTGGGTCGGGGTCGGACGGGGAAGGTGGGCTCCCTCCCTGGAAAATGTCTGACACTACTTCCCTATTGACTTGAGGGACTTACAAATCCAAGTCAGACCTACTTTAGTGTCCGTCAGTGGTGTACCTGAACAACGGGTCTTGGTGTAGAAGATAGAAGACGGAGTACCTGTGACACAAGACCAGGTAAGACAAGTCTTTGGGGGAAAGGGATAAGTTTTACGTCACTCCGGGGTCAGGATTAGTAAAGATCAAAACGAGGTAGACTTTCCTTTGATTGTCTCGTGACACGTAGACTCTCTCCTGTACCGTCGGGTGAGGTCAGTCATAAGTACGGACCTTTCAGGGTACCTGTCCTCTCGGACCACTCGAGGTCTGGTACCCCAGTGTCTCTCAGTCCGTAATGACTTGATCGGCTCTCTATCTCAATAATCACTTCGGACTCGTCTTAGTCGGTCGTCTACCTCATTTGGGTGTCGGTGACTGCTGAGAGTTAGTCTGGAGTGGGGGCTGTTTGAGTCCTCATAGTCGGTGACCCTGTGGGTTAATATAATGTCGAAACGAACAGTCGGACGTCTTAAACTTTGACATCCCGGTTCTGTTCTTCGGAATCCTATAGAAGTCCTCCAGACGAATCGGAAGTAGTTCCAGGATGTCTTCGATCCTGGTAAGATTCTACGGGTGGACCGGAGAAACAATTTACTCTAACAGGACGACAAGTATCGGTCACTCGTAAATACACATCGTGGGTGTAGAGGACTACGAGTAAGGGTTAATAAAAAGGAATACGACAGAACTTTTTAAAATATACCCCGCATTCTCAGATATGTAGCTTCTAAAAGAAGACAGAATTGTACCTTTACGTTCTTTCTTGGGTAACATTTATCTTTTAGGTCTACTTATAACTGACATCTTTGTTACTATTATTATTACATAAACCCCCAAATTTTTGTATGTATTAATTTTACACCTTGTTATTATAGAACCTCACACATCGTCTCATTTTTACTTGGTCGACCCCGCACCATGTTTCGATAACACCTTCAGACTCGACTAAGAACTATACATAAAGAGTCGACTCATCTTATAATACCTAAGTAAAAAGTTGAAAAAGAAAATCATCGGTAAACACTGGAACACCTGACATCGGGGGGTGGGGGTCGGGGGACGGCCGAGGAGATAAACACCCTAAGAGGTCCGTTCTTATGATCTCACCCATTGGTACGGAGGAGGTCCCCTAGAAGGGTTGGGTCCTTAGTTTGGACACAGAGAACACAGAGGACGTAACCGTCCGATTAAGAAGCGGTCTCACGGTGGACCTTTCGGGGAAAATTCATCGGTAAGGACCTTAATTAACAAGTCTCTATAGTGGTTCTGAGGGTAGAACTACCATACCCCATGAACTTGGAGGACTAGCAAACAAAGGGAAAATAGGGACGAAAAGAGAAGGAGTGAAGTTGTTTATCGTTCTCCTAACACTTTCCCTTTCGGTTTCTTCCCGTAAGTAACTCCTATGAGTATCAAATTCGGTCTTAAACGTCCGTCAAGACAGTCAGTGAAGGAACTAACCGTCCATTCTCACACCGTTGAGGAGTAATGTCCATTTCTATCCTGGGGCACCGGTCGTACCCGAGACGGCACGGACAGAACCTACAAAGGCTAGTTACTACGTGTCACATCGTAGATAACAGAAGTGCAAACCAAAATTCACGACTCTGGTTTCGTAACACCTTCAATGTGCGTGTATCTTCTTATTTTCAATCGAGGGCTTTCAGAGACCGTCTTGGTCTTCCACCCTAGGACCCGATGTAAAGAGGTAGCAACTTGACTCCCCTCGTCTAGGGACCCGTCTCGACGACGCGTCGCCCGAAAAGACCAACCACACCAACATCCCGGCGGAAGGGGCGTCCCAGCGTGGTAGTATGAACGACCACTACGTCTCTGCAGGTCTTCAAGGCACGTCTCGTGAACGTCTGAAAAGCAAAGAAGAAGGAGGAGCCGACAGACCGACCCCACCCGTTCCTGGCAGGGCTACCCACGCCACACAGACCGAACGTCCCCGTCGGGGGCGCGTCCGAGAGGCAGTGACAACCCTGACTGTCCACCCGGGTAATGGCCACGGACTGACACCACAGCCCCGAACACGGCAGCGACGTCAAGGTAGTCCAGCCACTGAAGCACGTGCACTGTCCAACGAAGGGAAGAGGGAAGGGATCGTTCCCTCTCCTCGCGGCTCCGCGTTCTTCTCGACCCCTGTCAGAGTAGAGTCTCAGTTGGGGGTTCTCGGTCGACAATGGGTACCTACGGCACACTTCTACCCCTTTTCACGTAGTTGGGATATTCCCTGTGCACTTATTGACACGAGAACTTCACGAAATATAAAAATTTTCTTTATAACATTTCCTTTTAAAAATGTTTGTTTACCTGACACTAAGTAACGGTACTGTTATAAACTCGAAACAAGAGGAGAGCATAAAATTACACTAATTAAAATTGAGATCGTCTTAGAGAGTCCCCTGACAACTTTTGACTCACTCTCCTACCCAAAGAGGGCGAGATAAAAGGGGTGAGAGGAGGACAAGTCCTGAGTAACACGGAAACAACAAGAAGTCAGCGATTCAGCACAGGTCGAGAAACGCTGGGGTACTCGATATCGTGTGGTCCGAAGGGACAGGAAGTGACAGAGGACCTCAAACGAGTCTGAGCACAGATAACTCAGTCCCTACGGTAGGTTGGTAGAGCAGGAGACAGTGGGGGAAGAGGACGGGAGTTCGAAAGAGTCGTAGTGACATGGGTTCCACCCGGTAAATAGAGCACAATCACGACTAAACCTCTTCCGTTACCGTGGGGTGAGGTCATGAGAACCTTTTAGGGTACCTGCCTCCTCGGACCATCCGACGTCAGGTACCCCAGCGATCCTCAGCCTGTGCTGACTCGCTGAAGTGAAAGTGAAAAGTGAAAGTACGTAACCTCTTCCTTTACCGTTGGGTGAGGTCACAAGAACGGACCTCTTAGGGTCCCTACCCCGTCCGACTACCCGACGGCAGATACCCCAGCGTGTCTCAGCCTGTGCTGACTTCGCTGAATCGTCGTCGTCATCACGACTAAATATTGGTGATCCCCCGCGCGATGTGTTTCCGTACACACAATCAATGAGAGGTCTGTCTTCTATAAAAGATACTTCTCGTCGAGAATCTTCCGTCTCATGAACCACTCCATTAAAAATTTTCTAACTTGGGACCCGGTCGGTTTTGGCAGACGGAATTTGAAATCGAATTTTGGGTGTTCTTAAAACAGAGGAACTTTTGTTTTGATACCTCCGTTGAATAATTTGTCACAATCAGTGCTTGAGGAAGTTCAAGGGGAGAGGACCGTAAGAAAGAAACATGCACCCTAAAACGTCGTTACCAATGGTAAGTCGTCCATGTTCCCACTACGTGTCCCTCACACCCGAAGTCAAGTCAAGTGAAGTCATGTTAGTGAGTCAACACAGACTGAGAAACGTTGGGGTGTATTGCACCGTGTGTCCGGAGGGACAGATAGTGGTTGAGGGCCCCAAGTGGGTTTGAGTACAGGTGACTCAGCCACTACGGTATTTTGGTAGAATAGGAGACGTTAGGGGAAGAGGAGGACGGGAGTTAGAAAGGGTCGTTGTCCCAGAAAAGCTTACTCAGTCGAGAAACGTAGTTCACCGGTTTCATAACCTCAAAGTCGAAGTTGTAGTCAGGAAGGTCACCTGTGAGTCCCGACTAGAGGAAATCCTACCTGACCAACCTAGAGGAACGTCAGGTTCCCTGAACGTTCTCAGAAGAGGTTGTGGTGTCAAGTTTTCGTAATTAAGAAGCCGTGAGTCGAAAGAAGTGTAAGGTTGAGAGTGTAGGTATGTACTGGTGACTTTTGATATCGGAACTGATCTACCTGGAAACAACGTTTCATTACAGAGACGAAAAATTATACGACAGAACCAATCAGCATTGAAAGGAAGGTTCCTCGTTCACAGAAAATTAAAGTACCGACGTTAGTGGTAGACGTCACTAAAACCTCGGGTTTTTTTGTTTCAGTCGGTGACAAAGGTGACAAAGGGGTAGATAAACGGTACTTCACTACCCTGACCTACGGTACTGGAATCAAAAGACTTACAACTCAAAATTCGGTTGAAAAAGTGAGAGAACAAAGTGAAAGTAGTTCTCCGAGAAATCAAGAAGTGAAAGACGGTACTCCCACCACAGTAGACGTATAGACTCCGATAACTATAAAGAGGGTCGTTAGGACTAAGGTCGAACACGAAGGAGGTCGGATCACAAAGAGTACTACATGAGACGTATCTTCAATTTATTTGTCCCACTGTTATATATCGGAACTACATGAAGAAAAGGATAAACCTTGGTCAGATAACAAGGTACAGGTAAAGATTGACAACGAAGGACTGGACGTATGTCTAAAGAGTTCTCCGTCCAGTCCACCAGACCATCAGGGTGGAGAAATTCTTAAAAGGTGTCAAATAACACTAGGTGTGTCGGTTTCCGAAACCGTATCAGTTATTTCATCTTTATCTACAAAAAGACCTTGAGAGAACGAAAAAGGTACTAGGTCGCCTACAACCGTTAAACTAGAGACCAAGGAGACGGAAAAGGTTTTGGTCGAACTTGTAGACCTTCAAGTGTCAAGTGCATAACGACTTCGGACCGAACCTCTTAAAACTCGTAATGAAACGATCACATACTCTACTCACGTCAACACGCCATCAAACTTGTAAGAAACCGTAACGGAAAGAAACCCTTACCTTACTTTTGCCTGGAAAAGGTCAGGACACCGGTGACGACTCAAAAGGTTTAAACGACCGTATAACTCACGTCGTGAAAGTGTCGTAGTAGAAAATTCTAAACTTTATCGAGTCACACCCGGACGACGACGACGACGACGACGATACAACGAAGTCAGCACAGGTTGAGAAACGCTGGGGTATCTGCCGTCGGATGGTCCGAGGGGGCAGGGACCCTAAGAGGTCTGTTCTTGTGACCTCACCCAACGATAAAGGAAGAGGTTCCGTACTTTCACTTTTCACTTTCACTTCAGCGAGTCAGTACAGGCTGAGTCACTGGGGTACCTGACGTCGGATGGTCTGAGGAAGCAGGTACCCTAAAAGGTCCGTTCTCATGTTCTCACCCCACGGTAACGGAAAAGGATTACACCTGAATTACTATATATTTGTTCAGTCAAAGTAGACTCTATTATATCGTGACGAGAGGCCTGTGTGTCAGATCTCGGTCTGACGAACCAAAACGTAGGGTCGACGTAACGAGGAGTCGACGCACTGGAACCTATTAAATGGATTAGAAAGAAATAGGGTAATAGAGACGTAATCATTCTTACCGTATTATTATCAAGGATGGATTCGAAACTCCAACTCTAATTACTCAGTTGTCTTTAGTTTAAGAATCTTAGGACGGACTGTAACTCTCTTTAAATTATTTAAGATTAATGACGACAATGGGAAACCCAACCCACCGGTGTCACTCACACCCCAGACGCAAAACTGAAACTGTCAAGAGGTTAACTGATCTTGGTCAACATAGTCTCTCATCTTTATTCACCGAAGTTTCACCTCGATTAGACTCCCTATTATCCAGGGTTCTCACGAAGGGACCACCGAGTCTACCATTTCTTAGAAGGACGTTACGACCTCTGGTCCAAACTAAGGACTCAGTCCTTCTAGGGGACCTCTTTCCGTACCGTTAGGTGAGGTCATAAGAAAGGACCTCTTAAGGTACCTGTCTCTTTGGACCACCCGAGACCAACGTGTCTCAGTTTGTACTGACTCATACGTGTGTGCATGTTATCCAGGGTTTCAGGTACTTAAGATCTCTTAAAAAATTTTCACAAACCGTTCCGTCCTTAAAATTTTAGAAGTTCTTCACAAATTACTTCTCTATTCAGGAAAAGGAGAGGAACTTATCGTCGAGTCCTTGATCGTAAGTCCGGGTACCGATTCATACAGGAACCCCTAAGTCAGGAGTATCTGTGGACGAGGACACTCCTCAAGGTTCTCCGTCTTCCCGAGGTTTAGTGTTACATTTAGTTTCTTTAAAACGACAGGTGTTGTCCTTTGCGAAAAGTTAACCGACTGAGGTATGTCCCATCGGGAAATCTCATGGAACCTGAATCCGATCTGACGTGATCTCGAACTCGTAAACTAGTCTTAGAATTTTTCCTGTTCGTCAATACCCTAAGACCATGGATACTACCTAACAACATTTACAGGTCGTAGAGAAGGGTAGTACGAGACGAAGCACCGACTCGGAGAACTAAAACGGGGACCATCCTACAGTCCCCAGAAGGGTCCATCGTGATCACCATTTCTTGGACGGACGAATACGTCCTCTGTATTCTCGGCACCCAAGTTAGGGACCCAGTCCTTCTACGGGACCTCCTCCCGTACCGTTGTGTGAGGTCATAAGAACGGATCTCTTAGGGTACCTGTCTCCTCGGACCACCCGATGTCACACACCCCAACGTTTTTCAACCTGTGCTGACTTCGCTGAATCGTGCCCGACCATAGTCTCGTAGAACTTTTCGTTACGACCGAGAAGGCCCCACGTCCGGTCTCCCACTTCTAATATTTACGGTCATGCCTCTGGGGACCACGTTAGCGGACGAACGACAGTTGGAACGGAACCTGTCGTTAACTTGTCGGGGTCCGGTTCAATCACCCGGAAGATAAGAGTAAGAGAAAGGACTCTGAAAAAAAAACAGGAAAAAAGGTTTACCAGTGGTAAACAGTCACACAGAGTATCGAGACTTAAGCCACATTACACTGGAACCCTCTCCTCCACACTTGTTCGGTACGTCTGGACAAAATACAGACCCTCCTTCATTAAATATGTGGTCCTCGACCGAGACACCACACCCTAAGATTAAGACCCTTACCGTAAAACATACACATCCTTCCGACAGTTTTGGAAAGGTTACCTTCCCTGGTCTTGGTTAAACTCTTATTCCACCAATACATTCTTGACAGGGCCGAGTCCGTAGAACCGTGTACAGGACACAACAAGTGAGGTTTCTCCTTTCTTTCCCCTTGTCCTCCTTAAGCGACACGTGGGAACTTTTGGGTGTTTGAATGGTCATTCTCTACTGTACGTCAAGACTCTACAAAGACCTCCGTTTTGTAAACATCAAAAGACATCAGTCTTTTCCCTCTACCCACACGTACTTGGGAAACGAAAGAATAATAAGGACGAGGAGGAGAAATTTCACAAGCGGTTTGATTAATCGGACGACCCAGATACAGTGAAATTCCTCCGGGTGATCCCAAAGGCAACCAGAGTATAGTCACTGTTTGGTCGGTGTCACTGGTGGGGTGATCGTCGTCGTAAACTCGGGCAGATCCCTGGACCCGGTTTGCCAAGGGTACGTCACCTCGGAGGTGGTCCGTGCTCCGTGTCGGTACTGAAAGGGATAAAATCTCCACTTGAGCACACCGCGTCTGTAACCTCTACCCGTAGTATCTTCCCCTCCGCAAAGCTGCACGTCCTTAAGCTCCCATTTGTTCCCCTGGTCACGCCTAATCGGGACCGACTCTTCCTCCTCGTACTCACTACTCGTTCCTGTTGACTTTTTACACTTCTTTCACGAGGAAACTGCTGTTCAGTACTCGTTAGACACGAGCCCCAAAACCCACTATAAACTAGTAAAATTTAATCCTCTCATACACCAATTTCTACTCCTAAAGTGAAACTGCCATCATATTTCCTACAAAACCTTATCTAAGAACGTCGGGAAAAAGAGACACACGTATGTCCCAATAACATTCGGAAGGTCACCGTCCTTATGACAGTCATATCATGCTAAACTTATGGGTCACACCCAAGGAGACTCGTCTCCTACGTATAATCCAAATGATCAAATAAATCGAGTAGGAGAGTGAGGGTGTTCTTGGGGGTTTGGGGTCGGGGGGAAGTCGAGGGTATGGGGTTAATACCCTATACACCGAAGACACCGATTAGGGAGTGGGTCTGAGGAACAAACCCCCAAGGGTGATGGGGGGGGGGTGTGTGTGTGTGCATGTACACATACACGAAGACACACATACGTGTCCACACACGGGTAGACGAGCGTCTTCTCTTTAACCGCTCTTCTCTTTTTAACCAACCGGACATTGTATCCTTGACAGACTAAACAAAAATTCTCGATCCTTTGTTTTAACGATGAGAAGGATCACTGAGTTGTTCCATATCTCTCAGGACGGGACAAAAATCACGACCCACACTCAGATGCGGATTCCGACGACCAATGGTTCCCACGAGGAGGAGGTCCGGGGTCAGGACGTCCCGGAAGGGACCGCCACCGAACACCTCGACGTAGGGCACCAGGTGTCAAGGCAGGTCGGAGCGACAGGAGGGGACGACGAAGAAATTGTCGAACAGAAGTAAGTCAAATGTCCAGTCTTTTTTTACCGGAGGCAGAATTTTCACTAGATTCACTTTTATAGTCGGATCATCTTCATGTCCCCCGGTCCCGGGAACCCACCTACTCGTAGAAAACCCCAACACGTGACACTGGGCAGTCCATACCCCCGAAGTTCACACGAACGGACAGGGGTCGGAACGAAGACTGTACGTAAAAAGGGGGACGGAGGACCTATTTGGTTCTCCCTCCACCAGTTTCTGAAGTACCTCAGGAACCATCAAGAACGTTCCAACCCGTCTGCACCATTTACCTATGAATGAACAGTCCAACTTAGGAAGTTTCGGGAGGTTTTTTTAGGAGAGCGGTCTAGACTTGTCCCTACACGTCACAAAACAAAACCAAAAACATGAAAATGGGGTGTCTGAAAGAGAACGATGAGAAATTTTAAGAAAGAAAGACGTCCGGTCAAATCATGAAGGGATAACACCTTTCCTTTCCTCTCCTTTGACACTTCTTCCTTTCGTTTGTGTGTCCTTTGGTGTGTGTGTGTGTGTGTGTGTGTTGTGGACATTAGGATGGGAGGCTATCGTTTGACAACAACAAATCATAAAAAGGAATCAACGAAAAAGATACCCGAGACAAGAAAAGTATAAACTCTAATTTAAAATACAAGTTAAAGGTTAGCAAAGGTAAACAGTGTACATTTGGACCTATTTCTAGTACAAATCACTGACTACGAGACGTCATTCATGAATTTGGTATTGAATGAATCTACAAGGAGGTTATTAATTCCTGTAAAATTTTATTTAATGTCTTTACTAAGCTACTAATACAACACGTACTGATAAACAGGTGTAAATCTTAATAAAGGAATCTTCTTTAATAATCTGTGAACCCAGTTGCAAATGTCTATAAAAACTTTGAGATTAAATTAAAATAAACATGAAGGATAAAATTTTAAGAAGGACGACAGGTAATTTAACCAAAATAAGTGTAACAAAGATGGATGAAATAAACTTAAGAAAAAAAATTTGATAAGATTAAGACTCTCGTTCCGTATCACGGCTCTTAAGTATTTTTATTGATTTTAATAAATCTTTTTTTATTTGGTATAAGGAAGTATATATTTATCAATGTTAAAACCACGCATAGAAAAGGTCCATATAAGATACGAATACATTTATTCATATGAAAGAGATTTACACTAGAAGATCAAAAAATTTAAAAGTTTCACTTAAAAATAAAATTCCAAAGATCACTTTTACATCATCTTAAAACTACGGTAGAATAGTATACGAATCGAAATAGACTGTCTTTGAATCACTTTTATAATTTTTTTATACCCTCGATTCGTGATAACTACTTCGGACAGAAAAGACAAACATAAGTATCTTCGAAGAATGTCTTCTTTGTCAACACCTCCGTTGAGAACACCGGTGTAGGTTCGTTAGAAACACGTGTTGCTATAAATCAGTACGAGAGAAAAATCCCTAAAACTACATATAACGTGTCAAACAATCTTCTTCGTGATATTGTTAAACGTAAAGGTGGTTCTTGGAATCTTTCATGGGTAAACTGACTTAGGAGTCATTGAGACTTATGAAATAAAAAACAGCAGTGATTAAAATGTCCGAAAATTCTTTTTAGAGGATTGTACGAAAAAAAGATATGGAGGTGTCGGTATAAAGGATAGAAGGATCTCAGAAGAGAACGTGAATAAATAATAATAATAATAATAAGGTGACCGGACAATTAAACAGAAAGATTGTTCTCCGTGTCGGGTCTCGAATCATGAAAAGAGTGAAACTTATTTCCTACCATTGAGCAAATTGAGTCCTATCACATCATTAGGTCAAGAACAGTAGTCCCATCCGGGGTCCCCTGGTGACACGAGGAAGAAGGAGACTTATGGTCGGTCGTCAGAACATAGAGAGACGAAGAGACAAAGTGACCAGGGAAAACGGAGGACGTCAAAAGAAAGAAGTCGAACTTGTACCGTCCTTTACCGACACGGTAGAGATCGAAATGTATTGTATGAGTCAGGACGCGAGTGACTACTGACTACCGAAGACTCCCTCCATGAAGTTTAAAAGATCTACTTTAAGAACAGGTCAAACTCAGTTTACTGGTGGAACCGGGTGAGTCTGGACGGGTCCCATAACACCAGGAAGGTGTGATATAGGTCTCGACAAAGAGGTTGTTCTCTTACATGTATCCCACATCTTAAATCACACAGGTGACGTCGAGGGACGGGTCGTTCACCTGGAACCGAACCTTAAACCCCTAGTGTATTTATAACTAAACCCCCCCCATAAATATATAAAAAGTAAATAATTTTTCGTTTCTAGTAAAACGGTTGTTTTCACGAATTTTATTTTCAATATCAAAGAGGTCATCAGTACATACCTACACTCTCATCCTGGTATTTCTTCCGACTCGTGGTTTCTTAACTACGAAAGTTTAACACCACGACCTCTTCTTAGAACTCTCAGGGAACCTGTCGTTCCTTTAGTTTGGTCAGTTAGGATTCCCTTTAGTCGGGACTTATAAGTAACCGTCCTGACTACGACTTCGACTGAGGTCATGAAGTCGGTGGACTGAGCTTCAATAACAAGTCAGCGAGTGAACAAAAGCTGAGAAACACTGGGGTACCTGACGTCGTACGGTCCGAAAGGACAGGAAGTGTAGAAGACCTCGAACGAGTTTCAGTACAGGTAACTCAGCCACTACGGTAGGTTGGTAGAGTAGGAGACAGGAGAGGAGGAGGACGGAAGTTAGAAAGGGTCGTAGTCCACGAAAAGATTACTCAGTCAAGAAGTGTAGTCCACCGGTAGCGGGTCCTCGAAGTCGAAGTAACAGTCAGGGAGGTTAATTACAAGTCCTAACTAAAAGAAATCCTAACTGACCAAACTAGAGGAACGAGAGGTTCCCTGAGAACTCTCAGAAGAGATTGTGGTGTCAAGTTTTCGTAGTCAAGAAACCACGAGTCGGAAGAAATACCAGGATGAGAGTGTAAGTATGTACTGATGACCTTTTTGGTATCGAAACTGATATCCCTGGAAACAACCGTTTCACTACAGAGACAAAAAATTATGTGACAGATCCAAACAGTATCGAAAAGAAGGTTCCTCGTTCTCAGTAAATCAAAGTACCGACGTAAGTGGTAGAAGTTACTAAAACCTCGTGTTCTTTTATTTCAGAGAGTGACAAAGGTAACAAAGGGGAAGACAAACAGTACCCTGGTCTACGGTACTAGAAGCAAAAAACTTACAACAAAATTCGGTCGAAAAAGTGACACGAGAAAGTGGAAGAAGTTCTCCGAGAAGTCAAGGAGAAACGAAAGACGGCATTACCACCACAGTAGACGTATAGACTCCAATAACTATAAAGAGGACCGTCAGAACTAAGGTCGAACACGAAGTAGGTCGGGCCATAAAACGTACTACAAGAACCGTATCTTCAATTTATTCGTCCCACTGTTATATGTCGGAACTACATGAAGAAAGGGTTAAACCTTGGTCAGACAACAAGGTACAGGACAACATTGACAACGAAGAACTGGACGTATGTCTAAAGAGTCCTCCGTCCAGTCTACCAGACCATAAAGGTAGAAAAATTCTTAAAAGGTGTCAAACAACACTAGGTGTGTCAGTTTCAGAAATCATATCGGTTACTGTGTTTCTCGACTAAGTAACCCTTTCTGGAACTACGACCCTTTTTAACTTCGTTTTCCTCTTCCCCGACCGTCTCCTACTCTACCAATCCATCATAGTGGTTGAGTCACCTATACTTTGACTCGTTTGAGGACCTCTATCACTTCCTGTCCCTTCACGCCACACGGGATCAGGTACGCCAGCATTTCTCAGTCTGTACTGAATCGCTGACTTGGTGTCGTTAAAAAATTCCCTATCAGTTACGAGGAACATTAATAATTTTGTCGTAATAAAATTGTTTACCTTTGTTATTCACAATAGTTTCGGAAGGAAACGTATTTACTATGATCAATCTGGAGAAATAATACGACCCTGACATAGTTTAAAGTAACATGAGAGAAATTTTTCATATCTTTACCAAAGATAAAATTTTGAAATAAACGACGAAACAACTTTTATCTCTGACTGTCGTTTAAGTTGTCTTCTACGTCAAATAAACGGAAATCCGATAGTCTAAAGTAGGTCTTATTGAGGAATCTTTCTTTCAGAAATTCCTGTACTACCCTCTCCCTTACCGCTCACGGAGGGTCATCGGGTAAGAGACAAATAAGGGGATAAAATTACCTCTTTACTAGCAGTCAGAAGTATACGACACTGAAGTTTTCAACTCTCCTAAAAACACATTATCTGTACTTTTCACTTCAGTGAGTCAGCACAGGTTGAGAGATGTTGGGGTACCCGATGTGTCACATACCTCAAAAGGTCCGGTCTTATGCCTCACCCATCGGAAAGGGAAGACATCCCGTAGAAGGGTTGGGTCCCTAGTTTGAGTCCAGAGGGTGTAACGTCCGCCTAAGAAATGGTCGGTTCGGTGTTCTCTTCGGGTACTTCTAACCAGTTTATACATCTTGTCTCCTTTTTGTTATTAAAGTACGAAACACTACCTGAATTTACATACGTCTGTCAAGTTGTTTGCGCCCAACTAAACCTATTTATAAAACCAGATCCAAACGATATAAAAATAAGACGTCCCTAATACTAAAGGGTCCGATGTAAAATCCTGAAAAACGGGGAAAATAAATCTCGTTAAACATCCTTGGGTATAGATGTCCATAAACGTCAAAATCGAAATCACGGACCTCGGTCTGGTGGAACCACCGGTCTCTTCGATAGGGGTTTGAGACAGATGTGAGTAGAGACTGGAGTCTTGGTGGACATGTACCCCGTCTGAGTTTTGTCATCGATATTTGTTTTTCAGACTTCACTCTGGTCTTAACGTCGGAGGTTTGTCAATCGTCAAGTTCGTGTTCGTTCTTTTAATAGACGGTTTTGTCTTCTTTGTTGTGAGGAATCTCTTATTACTGTCCTAGGTCTGAGTGACGTTGAATTGTAAGTATTCCCGACCTTTTGTTAGAATACAAAAGACTATATACTCCTTACTTCCTTTTTAAGAGAGTTTAGGTTGAGGTTCTACTTGGTTTACAACTTTGGTCCTGTTCCTTAACTTTTGCAAACACTTTCGACAGGTGTCACTTTTTTCGTTTGGTATAAAAGTTACAAACTTTTAGAATCGTCTTAATCTTCATAGTCATCTCTTTATTTTTGGTATCCTTTCTTGTTTTACCTGTCAGATCTTATTTTTTTTTTTGGTTGGTGACTCTAAGAGTCATACATTATTTGGACGTTTAACTTCGATAAGGAACATTCTTTTTTTCATTTCATAAAACGAGAATAAAATCATATAAAAAATGATTACTTTATCTTCGTCTCGTTGAGACAGGTAGAAAAGGAGAAGATTGAAAATAGTAGGAATTGGAACTCCCTTTCTCTTTCAAGACCTTCCACTCGTCACTCCACTCTTTCAACTCCTCAAACCCCCACAACATCGTATATGAGAAGGAGAGAGAAGACACGATGAAGCTACGAAATACGTGTCTAAACAACGAAAAGTATCTCGTTTAAGGTCAAGTAAAGGGCTAAATAGAGCGAGGGGACTACCCAGGATTTATTATCCTCCAGTCGAAGATCCATAAAGAATAGAGAAAGACATTATCCTCACCTTACCTACCCGTGACTCACTTACTTATTTCGAAAGCCCAGGGAGTCAAGGACGACAATAGAGGATCGGAAAAAGAACCTTAACAGCAGAAATAACGTTCACAAAATCTCACGAAATGTTCTTTGACGTGTTAATGACTTTGTCGTAATAAATGACTCACGGGACAGTCTTACAAACGGTAAAAGGAAATAGTAGTCGTAAATTAAAACGGGTCGTACAAATTAGTACTACTTTTACTTTCCCAGTTCGTGATACTTATCTAGACAGAAAGGAGGAGGATGAGAAGGTGTGGACACAAGGTGGAAGTCAAGGAAATGACCAGGAAGACCCTTCCAAAACACTACAGGTAGAGATTTTATCAGAGGAAATTTTACCAAGATTCCCGAAGGGACCACCGAGTCTGCCATTTCTTAAGTGGACGTTACACCCTCTGGACCTAAGCTAGGGACCCAACCCTTCTAGGTACCTTCTTTCGTACCGTTGGGTGAGGTCATAAGAACGGACCTCTTAAGGGTCCTGTCTCCTCGGACCACCCGACGTCAGACACCTCAACGTTTCTCAGTCTGTACTGACTCGCTGATTCGTGTTTCACCAAGGTATCTTCATACACATGTGTGGTCAGTGAAAATGGTTTACGTAGAATCAGTGACGTAAAACTCAGAACGAAGGTACACACTCGACAAAAAAAACTGTGAAACACATCCTGAAACTTCTCTTTTTTTTTCTTGTTCATCGTCTCCATACTCAAAAGAAAAACCAAGTAGTTGGGGTCTCCCCTTTCTTTTTGAGTCGGAGAAAACAGACGAATAATAAGACATCGTCCAGGAGAGGACTCACAAACTCTACTAAAAAAAAAAGTAAATTAGAAGTATTGGTCAAACACTTTATCTGCAAAAGGGGAATAAAATATAGACTTTTATAACTCCAATTTATTGGACGGGTCTCAGAGTGTCTAGCATTCTTCACTGTAGTCTTTAAGTCACTATTAAAACAGAGTAAGGGGTCCGGTGACGACAAACCGAGACTTGGTATGACGAAGAGAGACTTTACTTTCCAATTCTCCTGAGTCCTTACGTTTACTCCTCCACAACCTCGTACTCACCAACCAAGTCGAAGACCATATTATTAAAAATTGGAAAAGGGTGACACTTTCGTGCACCATCTTAAGTAAATATAAAACATGTATAGAGAAAGAAGACCGGACTTTCGAGAATACGACGGAGAAACAGAGAGTGAGAGTTCTTGTATAACTTTTCTTTCACTTATTGATACCGTCACAATATGTCTATATAGGAGGTATAAAAGGTCACATATTTTACGTCACCATACATTCTACGTACCGGTCGCAATATTTTACCGGATCTTCTACTCTTTGAGTAGAAATGACACGACGAGGTTAACGGAGGACGACTGTGGTCCCCCGTCGTAGAGGTGTATCGAAAGTTAAATCACCCGTGAACTCCATCACCCGGCATAACCCGGGTTCATCTAGTTCAAACACACAATCAACGAGTCCGGCCCGGTTGAGAAACGTTGGGACACCTGACATCGGGAGGTCCGAAGAGACAGATACCTTAAGAGGTCCGTTCTTATGACCTCACCCAACGGTAAGGGAAGAGGTCCCCTAGAAGGACTGAGTCCTTAGCTTGGGTTTGGACCTAGTTGGAAGTGGAGAATAAAAGGTTCGGTCTACTGGGTTAGAATTAACCCGATTTACTCACGTTTTGCTAAAAGTCAGTCACAAAACTTCTTCTCCCATCACTCTCCGTATTGGATACAATCGTGCGTGCAATTTCATAAACCAAAAAATATACTTACCTACACAAGACACATAACATCTTAAGAAAGGGGATGGCTCTTGTGGACAAAAGAAAAAGTCCTGACGTCATGACTTGTACGTCAGAATTGTGTTGACGTTGAATCTGAAGTAAAGGGTGATTTTGAAATCATATATAAATAAAAGACTTTCCTGCGGATCGTCAATGGGCTTAGAGTCGTAAATCATGACTATTTATGATAAAACGACAGGTCAGGAAGGAGATTAAATTAGTGTGCAGGAAATATGGTAAAGTAAGTCAGGTCTAGGCGTCAAGGTACAACGTGAAACAACGGGAGAAGAAACGAAAGGGAATTAGACCTCACCGAGAATACGAAAAAGGGCACAAGGTTGGAACCAGCAAAAAGTTCCTATACCCGGTCAATAATGTATGTAACAGAAAGTTGGACTCAAACCGATTATAAAAAGTGGTAACCTAAGTTCAAGAGTAATGTAAAATATGGCACGACACCTTTCTACTCAGGACTAAAGATTTCCGATCTGTACCATTGTAACAAATAAAGTATGATAGAGAAGTTTTTGATCGTTAACACACATCTACCGTAAAAAATCGAGATGTAACGTCTCGACGGGATGGGGACACCCGAACCCAAATCAAAGGGACTCTGGTGACCTTTAGACGTCTTACTTCTAAATCCTCAACAAATAGTCCTCAAAATACGAAGTCCTGACCTCCCGTCACTGTCTTAATATAACACATCGGGAGACACAATTTTTAGTAACAAAAAACTATAGCACCTCGGTTTACCTCAAGGGACATACAATTAAGCGAACAGTCTACAATTCACTCTTTTACTGTTAAACGGTACATTTAATATTTCTATTAATTCGGTCAGAAGATCCCGTACCGCTTCCGACGAACAAGCTGAGAACATGGGGAAGGGTCCCTCCTACCATGTAAAATAAAGGAACCGTCATCTTAAAGGGAGACGGTTCTTATTTTCGTAATGATGGGACTCAAATATTTCGTTTAGTTGTTACAGTTAAACCTATGTACCTATTAAAGAATTCTGATAAAATAATCATCACAATATCGACGATAGTCTTGGTCTCTTCACTGACAGAAATACAAAAAAAGAGGAGGGAAATACGTCGGAGAGGGTTTAGAAACACAAAGGAAAGGGGGTAGGACGACATAAACTATTGAGTCGAAAAGGATTTTCCTAAAACCGAAAACAACATTTTCAACTTTACTTTTTCGATATACGTTTATATACGTCTAATCTAAACCTAATAAAAATTCGGTGTACCTGTTTTAAGGGGAGTCGTCAGACAAGGGTGATTCTTTTTAAGGAGGCAACAAGAGAAAGGTAAAATTTGAAAAATAAAACTTTATTAAAATCTACTTGTCTTCACAACCCTGATATCATGTCCCTTAATGACATTGGGAAACACATTGACGGGCATTACAATGTAAATGTGTTACCATCATATAAAAAGTTTTGATTTTTAACTATAATCATACTATGATAATTCATTTGGTGTCTCAAATAATCCTAAAGGGGTCAAAAGGGAGACTATAGGAGAAAAGAAGGGTCCCAAGGTCTTACGTAAATCAACAGTACAGAAGAATCCGAGGAGGTTGGACACCACTACAGACTCAGAAAGGAAAAACATCGTTAGAACTGTGGAAATTTTCTTTAGATCAACACACAAAACGTCTTTCACGGAGTTAAACACAAAAAAGGACTATAAAAGAGTACTAATCTGACCTAAATACTAAAAAAACCCCCCCACCAATACCAAAAATCCTTTCTTATACTACCTTTACTTTACAGTAAGATGAGTCTCTTAGAGTAGTGTAATATAGACCCTATATACCAAAGAAATAACTGAAAATATTAAAAGAATATGAGAAAGAGACAAAACGCCAAAATTGAGAGAAATACCACGATGGGACCACCGAGTCTACCATTTTACACAGACGGATGTTACACCCTCTGGACCCAAGCTAGGGACCCAGTCCTCCTAAGGGACCTCTTCCTTTACCGTTGGACGAGGTCATGAGAACGGATCTTTTAAGGTACCTGCCTCCTCGGACCACAGGCGTTTCTCAACCTGTGCTGACTCGCTGAAGTGAAAGTGAAAGTGAAGGTACCACAATGTTGATAAAAATTTTTTAACTTATGACACCAGTCAATGAACCAACAAGCGTATTTTAGGAGTCTCGAGTAAATTCAAAAGACATATTGTATCCCATAAAGTCACTTTCTTTTAGTTTACGTCCGTGCCAAAGGAGAAAGAGTTTATGAAAGTTGGAGAGTTGAGGTGAACTTTTCGTATCACTCTTCACCCTATAAAGGACGGTAGAGTCATTTGTTCCTACAGTGTCAGTAGTCACTAAGGTCACCAGGTCACACTCGACCACTCGGATTCCCGTGAGTCCTTCCTCTTCTTATGAACGCTAGATTGTCGGTAGTCTAATGTCGGTGAGGAACACAACTCGGGGTTCCCTTGAGCCCTACACTTTTTGTGTCCTAAGACCGGTGTCCTATCGACTCTACGTGTACTTTCCTTACCAAAGTCACTCGGGTCTGAGAACGTAAAAGGGTATACACCTTTTCAGGATTTAAAGAATTGAATCCAATAGACCAATAGAAATTAATTGTTATTAGAAAACTACAAGTCTGACGGACAGGAAACAACGTTTTGAAGACATATTGGACTGAGGAAGGACGTGGAGGAGTCTCGTCAAGAGAGTCCCAATGAACTCTACGACAGAGGACCCAAACTTTAGGATTGTTAAGGACGGCTTATTATACATTGAGAGTTGAAAATCCAGCACTGACAAAAAAAGTTCAACTGTCACCCATGCGGTGAAAGATTTCACAAATCTCAGAACCTGTTTCGTATCGTGTAGAAGTCTAAAGAAAATTCCAATAAAAATCACATAGTCTAAACACGTGACCTCGTTTCGTACGATCTCTGTATCTGCACGAACTGACTCAGGACCAGACGGATTGAGGAACGACTTGAACCTGAGAAACTCAAGATCTCTACCCCGAAATAAACCGAGTCTCGTAGACACCTATAAAGTCTTTCGACTAAAATTAGAATTATATTTGAAGAGAACGGTCATATTCCTTATTATACCTACACCTAACATAGAGTAAAAGGTAAGTGAGTACTTAATAGACCCAGGATCTTTATAAGTTAAATTTGTTACTCGGTTTTACTCCTTCCCGGATTCACTAGGTGCTCGATATTAGTCAGATACTGATGGTCGTCGACTTTGACAGTGAGAGTTAGAAAGAGAGTAATCACCGAATGAAATCTTTATGGGGGAAAAATAACTTCATATTCACTGTATTCTGTAATACAAATTAAAGTCCACACGTCTTAACAAACCATAAATTACGTATTTTAGAAACATTATTACAGGAGGGTTTGTATCTCACTGTTTATTTTATTTTGTATTTTGTTTTCTTTTGTTTATACATCAAAAGAAAAATATCGTAAGTAGAAATCTTCCTTCTAGTGAGAACAAACGAAGCATACTAAATTAAGATTAATACCGAGGGTCTTGTGTAAGATTTAATGACACGACATCGAACTTATAACGATTAATGGATAGGAAGGTTAACCCTCCCTTTTTTTTCTTTAAATTAATCGAGACTTCAAGTTCTTGATAACTTTGTTCGTGATAAAGGTGGGGTGAAGAGACATGAAGGAGAACGTTTACTACATAAATTAACGACCATAAAGCATGAACTACACACTTACATAAACCGTCGGTAACGGTGGTTCAACTCATGGTACTCGAAAGTATTCGGTGTATACAAGTCTTTCAAAGGACTGTCCCGTCTCTTTTCCTTTAGAGTCTAGAAGACGTGGGAGGCAGAAGATGATCTTGTACGACACAAATTTCATGACTACTCACTGGAAGGATTAACCTTTCCACTAGAAACCACTAAGGAACTTCGAGAATTACAGTCACGGGGACTCTAGAGAAGACAGGGAAAGAGAGATCAAAAATTACACGATACAGAGAAAGACTCAAACAGAGAAAGGAGTGACCGCATATGCAGACGTGAAGAAGGAAATCGTATAAATTAACGATACGGTAGAGACACGAAAGAGTAATTCGACATATGAGGTAGAACCAAATATAGTCATAACAGACTGTTACTCTCATATAAGAAGATTTTCGACACTAGACAAAAGCGGTAAAAGGGAGAAAAAAGAAAAGGTTAAAGACAAATAACGTGTTTGTCACCGTATTATCATTATTCCCTTGTTTTCTTTTAACTCAAGATACAAGTCTAATGTCACCTGGTTGTTAAAAATAAGAGATAAAGATCAAAACTAGTGTATACACTACAAATGGATTAATATTACGATTTTCTGTCTGTTAAAGTATAAAATGAACCTCGTAATGTAGTTTTCCTAAAAAAAGTATAACAATATAACGGTAGTAGGACTACTGACAATTACAGTAATTCAACTATGTGACAGTACACAAATCTGTAAAAATTAACGACCTGTAAATAACAACGTCATAAAAAGATAAATACTTATTACAAGATAACACGTAGAAACACAAATACTGAAAACGAAAAGAAAACTTAATAAAGTGACCCCATCCAGTGATTGTTTCATGAACTTATAAAAGCAACAAGAGTCCAAGTCACGACGCAAATCAACCACAAAAAAAAAATCGTGTTACAGTAAATATCCTTCCGTAAAACAGTTACAGAACCCTAGTCCGCCACTATTCCTTCAGGTAAAACCTTCGTCAGAAAAGTACACTTGAATAATAACCCCAAGACTTTTACTAGAAAATCCTTCACTATCACTTTCGTTTCGTCGGTAACTTAGAAACCCCTCTACTAATTTAACAACCCTAAATTTTCCAGTTAAGCTTTAAGTAAGCGACCGGACGACATTAGATATGACTTTAAAAAAGATCCTTTTTATATAAGAGTTGTTATAGTTTCTGATAAAATTTTCGACCGACCCACAGGACATATAGTAAGGTTTATAGTAAACTTTCAAAAGAAAATACAGATTGGCCTTAGAGTTAGACGACACCTTTTAGTAAAAGTTCATAATGTTAGGTTGAACGTTAATTTGTATCGATGTAAGAAGAAGTGTCTCTCATCTCTGGACAACAGATGACACTGGCACCCGGTAAAACTCAACCCGTACCCTGTCTCCCTTTCGTCACAGGGACATCCCAACTCTCTCCACCAACTTCCACTCGGAACTACATAGAGGTGTCATCGTAGGAGAAAGAATTATAGACAAACCAAAACCAGCAGAATTCCCAACCTAAGTGAGACATCGAGTTGTTACGGACGACACTGGCCAATGGTAACAACAGAGTAAGGTTAGTCTGTACCTTTTATACGACTTGTTTAAATTTCTCGACACTCATGAATGATTAAACGTGACGCTCTCCACTACTATCATCTACCGTTGAACTAAACTTCGGGTACAAGTTGTAAACCTTCACTATTCGTAAAATAATTATACAAGTAGAGTTTTTAATGGGGTGTAAATAAAAAGAAAATGAGGGAGACAGTAACAAAAATTTAAATTAAAATTTAAAATAATACTACTAAAATCCCCAACAACAACAAAAAAAAACGACACGGTGCGTCGTACATCCTAGAATCAAGGGGTTGGTCCTTAGTTTGGGTACGGACCTTCGCGTGGTGGGGACGTCGCCGTCACGTCTCAGGATTGGGGACCTGGTGGTCCCTTCAGGGGAGGGAGACAGGAACGTAAGAATACAAGGGAAAGACAACAACAGAGAAAAAGACCACAAAGGTTACGACAAAAAGAGGAGGATGGAGAGAAGAAGTAGGGAGGAGAGAGGAGAAGAGATAGTGAGAAGAGAGGAAGGGACAATCAAAGATGGTAAGAATTAAGGGAAGAAAAAGGAAACCCTTTTATCCGAAATTTAAAATTCATACGATTCCCTTACAGTAAGGTATCACTCTTTGACGTCCTAAGTCCCTGACGTAAAATACCGAATAACTGTTTCTGTCCGACGTCCTCGAACACGAATACCGGCACTAAATTCCCACTACCAGGGCACAGAGTCTACTTAAGCTACCACAACACCCCGTCGACCTAAGGTAACAGTGGACTAAGACTGGAAAGAAACGGTACATTAATTGTTACACGGTCGGCGTCTAGTATTTCACTCACGTCAAGTTACTTATTATGATGCATGACCACGGACTTCAAACAGAATTGGCACCCTGATCACCTGTACCCTACACGGACCTACAGATCGGTCCTCACTGTAAATTCGAGGTAACGGACTACGACCCAATACTCTCGAGATTGCACACAGGGGTTTGTCAACGAGTGATGTCTACCGCCTACTCGAGACTTCGATGTCCGAATGCACAGGTCCTCGGGTCTCCGTTTGACTGGGAAAAGAGGAATCCGAGTCGTAGACACAACCGACAATCTTTACTAGTCTTATGTGAAATTAAATAAAAGGACTACTTCGAACCCTCCGAATTAAAAACCACTAATTTGATCTGAAGACTTATCTAAGGGGGTTTGGGGTTTGTAGAACGAGTCTCTAAGTATATCACTTCATCCGAACGGAGGGAACTACTCACAACGACATCTAAGTCAGGAAAAGTACCGAAAACACAACACCTAACTAATTGTCTGGTACTTGACTGACGGTTCGTGCATGTGTCTTTTTTTTCTTCACCCCTACCATAATTCGGACCCTACCTATTATGAGTAATCGAATTCTACGTATTTTATTCAACTCCATCCTACCCTTCCCCATGTCTTGTCTTCTAAACGTGGGGGTAGTACCAAAGTAAATGATTAATTCCTCGAACCGTTCCACCAAGTCTGTCTAAATCCCTGACTTACATTCGTCCGAAGCTCACTAGTGATTTTAAAATAAGTCTTGTACTTTGTCTACTGAAACCAAAGTGGCCTTCTACCCGTCTATACCGGTACATCAGTTAATCATTGGACCTTAATGTCCTTGGACCCCCGCCCGGCAGCGACAACACCGAAAAGAGACAGGTCAGAGTCCTTTCGGTTGTCTCGTCCACGGTAGACGTAACACGTACTCAAACCCCCACCCTCACCAGGACTCTCCTCGGCTTTTTTTCTCCCTCCAGGAAATTTCCTTTCGTAAAGAATAGAGAAGAGGTTTACTCAAAACTCGAATTGTGTTCAACGTAATGGTTTCCTCAAGTGGATCTCAAATACGTAACTCGGATGGACACCCTTCTACGGTGGTACCCCCGTCCCCTTCACCAGTAGTACCCGTTAAATTCAAAAACGTTAAATCAAAGTAATAAATGAAACTTTACTTAAGCGACTATTAACACGAGTCAGTAAAGTCAGTACAGGTTGAACAACTCTGGGATACCTGATGTCGGACGGTCCGAAGAAGTAGGTATCCTAAGAGGTCCGTCCTTATGACCTCACCCAACGGTACGGGAGGAGGTCCCGTATAAGGGTTGGGTCCCTAGCTTCGACGTAGAGGACCCTGAGGACGTACCGTCCGTCTAAGAAATGGACCACTCGGTGGTCCCTTCGGGAAGAGACTATTAACCGAAGTACATTTTAGTTTCCCTCTAAACCTTATTATGGAAGTTTCCGTTTAGTCACCCTAAAGGTCAGTAGGAGAGGTAACGAACCTCTTCCTTTACCGTTGGGTGAGATCATAAGAACGGACCTCTTAGGAGACCTGTGTCCCCGGACTACCCGACGATAGATACCCCAGCTGTCTCAGCCTCTGCTGACTTCGCTGAACCGTACGTACGTACGTAACCTCTTGTTTTGCCGTTGGGTGAGGTCACAAGAACGGACCTCTTAGGGTCCCTACCTCCTCGGACCACCCGACGGCAGATACCCCAGTGTGTCTCTACCTGTGCTGACTTCGCTGAATCGTCGTCGTCGAGGTGACGAAAAAAGGTAGTTTCCCCTGGTGACATTGAACCGAAGGTGGGTCGAGTTGTCGGGGAAAGGAACCTGGGAGTCTACCGCGCTACTCCGAAGGTCCACCTCATATTCTTCTGTACCACGCAAGGGTACACGGGCACGACCGGCCCAGACTCTTGTCCCTCTATCATGACTCCGGTGACCTGGATTAAAGTCTCTCACATAGAGGTCTCAATTTACCCAAACGGAATTTAAGACTTGTCAATGTCTACTCCATTAGGAAACTCTGTAAAATAATTCGTCTAACTTAATTCTATATCCTTTACGATAAAGTGTAAAGTAGTCTCTCCTTTCAGTCCAGAATACTTTCAACAAATGACATTGTCCTCCAACAACACACAGACAAAGTTGAGTTAAAAGAGTAATAAAGTCCTAGACACAAGGGACGACGGGAGATGAGGAACGTATCATCTTTTAGATCAGACGATTGTCGAACAACTCTACTGATTCTCGGAAGAAGGTAAACACCCTTTAACCCCTAGTTACTTCTATCAGGTGCCTTTGGAGATAAACGACATAGTTCGTACACATGAATGTACGTATGTACCTTGGATAAACAAATCGAGGTCACAACGTTGAATTCTACCGGTAAAAGGAAGATCCGCATTGTATATGTACGTCATTGACTCATCAATTGGACTCAATATGAAGAACACAACAACGATTACACGGGAGGTGGATTCTATTCCGTAAACCGGTGAACGACATCTTAGATTATGCCATTAGTTCCGATAATCATGAAGAACCATCGTCCGATGTAGGATTTAAATGTATTTACAGTATAGTTTAGAATGAAAAAAAATCGAATCGATTATCTCAGAAACTTTCCTATCCCTCTTGTTATTCAACTAAACCCACAACATCATAAAACCTCTCTCCGAACCCTTCCTTCGTTTTACTCCCTACGTAACTATATAGAGTTTACTCCCTGCGAAACCATATAGAGTGAACCGGAAAGAATACATTTTTTCTATACGAGTCTTTTGTGAAGGATCAATAACTCTCATTTAAAGAAAAGACTTTATAGCGTTCACCGAGTCTTCTCCTAAAGTCATACTTTACTGAAAAAAAATTTGCTTTCGTGTCTGTTAAGAGAGAGGTGGGAGTTGGGAAATGTCTTAAAGTTTCTTCTCCTCTTTATCTTTACTTCGACTGTTCTCTTCAGTAGATTTTAATTTTGAGAGGTATACCTTAAGGAAAAAGAAAAGGAGATATATAACATGAACTTCAGGATTTTTGAGTCGAGGTAGAAACTCTTACAACAATGTCCTACCAGTAACCTCCGAGAAAATTGAGAATTGTAGATGGTAACAAGTCACTAACTATAGAAGATTTACCATTTTGTCACAAGAAGATTTACTATTGAAAAATAACTTTTTTTAAAGAATAATAGAAAAGAATATATAACTTATCCTACTCATGTCTTAAGTTTTCCATATACACACTCACACGAGTCGACACAGACTGAGACACACTGGGATACCTGACATTGGGTGGTCCGACGAGACAGGTACCTTAAAGGGTTCGTTCTTATGACCCTACCCAACGGTAAAAAGGAGGTCCCCTAGAAGCGTTGGGTCCCTAACTTGACGTAGTAGGCTACACCGTCTATCTAAGTAGTGGTGAACTCGGTGGATCCTTCGGGAATTTTCCGTGTCTTCTACCCCTTTTTTTTACCACTTTACTAAGGACGATGGAGAAAGGAGGTCGGAAGGAGAAGGGAAGGGACCTCTGTTTATGACAACAGCGACAAGAATAAAAATAGAAAACCATACATATACTCACACAAATCCTTAAGTACCTCAAATTGATAGAGAAATACGATCTACACAAAAGAACCAAGGGTAGTCAAATTTTACATAAACTTCTCTTTCATTCCGAATCACTGTTATTATTCAATTACCTGATATAAATCGATTAGTGTATTTAAATGGATCTTAAGAGGACCTATTTGGAAGAACGATGACATAATGTAAATATAGAGGTATAAAGTAACAGTCTCTACAGTAAATAACCCTCTATATGTGAAATACATGTTGAATCTTACTTTTATTGGATTGGTCACTTGATAATTGGGTATGAAGTCAAGTCAAGTCGAGTCAGCGAGTCAACACAGGCTGAGAAACACTGGGGTACTTAACGTCGTACGGTCCGGAGGGACAGATAGTGGTTGAGGCCCTCAAGCGAGTCTAAGTACAGGTAGTTCAGTCACTACGGTAGGTCGGTAGAGTAGGAGACACCAGGGGAAGAGGAAGCCGGGGGTTAGGGAGGGTCGTAGTTTCAGAAAAGGTTACTCAGTTGAGAAGTGTACTCCACCGGTTTCATGACCTCAAAGTCGAAATCGTAGTAAGGAACGTTTCTTTAGGGTCCCGACTAGAGGAAGTCTTACCTGACGAACCTAGAGGAACGTCAGGTTCCCTGAGAGTTCTCAGAAGAGGTTGTGGTGTGAAGCTTTCGTAGTTAAGAAGTCACGAGTCGGAAGAAGTGTCAGATTGAGAGTGTAGGTATGTACTGGTGTCCTTTTTGGTATCGGAACTGATCTGCCTGGAATCAGCCGTTTCATTACAGAGACGAAAACTTATACGACAGATCCAACCAGTATTGAAAAGAAGGTTCCTCATTCGCAGAAAATTAAAGTACCGACGTCCGTGGTAGACGTCACTAAAACCTCGGGTTTATTTCAGACCGTGACAAAGGTGACAAAGGGGTAGATAAAGGGTACTTCACTACCCTGGTCTACGGTACTAGAAGCAAAAGACTTACAACTCGAAATTCGGTTGAAAAAGTGAGAGGAGAAAGTGAAAGTAGCTCCGAAAAATCAAGGAGAAGCGAGACGGTATTCCCACCACAGTATACGTATAGACTCCAATAACGATAAAGAGGGTCGTTAGAACTAAGGTCGAACACAAAGAAGGTCAGGTCGTAAAGAGTACTACATGAGACGTATCTTCAATTTATTCGTCCCACTGTTATATGTCGGAACTGCATGAGGAAACGGATAAACCTTGGTCAGATAACAAGGTACAGGTCAAGATTGACAACGAAGGACTGGACGTATGTTATAAATGATAATAGATAAATAAATTAGGATAATAAACCCAGAAGGGACCACCGAATCTACCATTTCTTAGATGGACGTTACTTCTTCTGGGTCCAAGTTAGGGACCCAGTCCTTCTCGGGGACCTCTTCCCTTACAGATGGGTGAGGTCATAAAACGGACCTCTTAATGTACCTGTCTCCTCGGGTCGTCCGATATCAGCAACCCAACTTTTCTCTGTGTTGACTCGTTGATTGTGAAAGTGTGAAGTAAAGGAGAATAAATTCATAAAAGATTTTATAATACAAATAAATTTCTCGAGTTAAGCTGAATGACTATGTATCTACCCGAAGGGACTATCGAGTCAACCATTTCTTAGGAGGACTTCACGTCCTCTAGGGTCAAGCTAAGGACCCAACCCGTCTAGACGACCTCTTCCCTATCCGATGGGTGAGGTCACAAGAACCCGAAGGAAATATCGAATCGACCATTTCTTAGGTAGAAGTTACGACTTCCGGACCCAAATTAGGGACCCATATATCTACGAATAATAAATTGTGAGAACTTTCGTGTATTTTTCTTCATCGTCCTTTTATCTACAAAGTAAGGACTTTAAAGATAGGTACCTGGGTGGAGAAGACTTAGTAAAGGTGGAGTTAAGAAGTAATAGATAGAGATAAAAGGTTTGTTAAACGGGGTACACGACAGTCCTTGGTAAACCACTATGTCAAATGTTTCTTAGACTTTTGTTTTCAGCTACCACGACTCGAGAATTTGATAGGAAGAAGAAAGTCAAAACATCTCGACCGTGTGAGAACCGAGGGTGGTCCGTCCTTTACATCACCTCGTACGAGCCAACGGAGACGAAGGTGGGGAAAGGTGTGGTGACCCCGAACCCCAATTTTTTCTTTTGGAGGTTATAACAGAGTTCCAAAAACAACATCTAGGACTATGGGTAAGATGATACACTACGACCCAAAAATTATAAGTGTGTACGAGTACGTCTCTTTTAATGAAATACTGACTACAAACCATCTCTCTTCAGTTTCTAGGATAACTAATACTTTAAGATGGGTCTAAATCTTGATAAATTTATACTTTTTGTTCATGTTGAATCTTAACTACTTCTACTATTGGAATTAAGACTCAGAATAATTAATTTTTACCTTAAAGACCTTCAAAATACGAAAGTCTACTCTTAATAGAGATCTAACATCTGAAAACGTTCCGAGTATTTAGTTTCGGTATTCAGTTTTCGTGATTCGAAACTCTAAAACTGTACAGAATCTAAGTATTCCCACTTGGAAGGGAAGGGAGAATACGAGTGTTTATAACTGTCGTGTAAAGAAAAAGTCTTGTAGACTTCACTCAATCAAACTATAAATTCGCTGTCCAATTTTTGAGAAAAGAAAAGAGGGGATTACTCAGTCGATAAACAAAATGTGATTCTTTAAGTCTCTAGTCTAAATTCTTATTAGAAGATTATCTTTTTCCCTTTTTGTTACTCTCTTTTAAGATTAAACGCTGGGTTGAACCAAATTCAGTGTCGATAAAAAAGGGAAATAAACTTTACACATCGTAATGTCAGTTATGCAATGATTCTTTTTTTAAGTCTTAAACCTTTCCTCCGTTTCTGATCTGACCGTATAGGAAAGTTACACCATAACCTCGTAATTTTTTTTTTTTTTTTTCGGACCGGTTTCTACTAAGGTAAGAGGTCCTCTCGTAAGGACACAAATTGACACAACAAATGACGATGATCTCGGATCACTCACCCTTTGTCATGTGACGACGCATCGAAAATCGACCATCTCGACGGATCGTCCTTTAGAATGGGGTTTATAACATTACGAGACATCCTGTAATTGATCGAAATATTCATTCGACCGTCAGAAAATGATTATAAGAAAAACGTCTACGATGTTTGTGGTACGAGAAGTTTACGTGATACTTGGTTGAAATAGTAGGATGACCAAAGAAGTAATGACTCAACTCATTTAGAACTGGGTACAAACAAGACATAAAAATGTCTTCAGGACAATAATTTCAAAACTTGGAAAGGGAAACAGTTCTAAAATTAGAGAGTACACTTTGTCTCAATAATGGTCAGTGATACTTTATATAAACATCGAACTGTTCACACACCATCATCAAGTATCATTGGGTTTTCGTACTATTACGTATAAATGGTCCAAGTTTTCATCTGACGACTCTTACATACACTCGTTCGGAAATGGGTCACTACAGTTGCACTAATCGTTTACTAAGATAAACACACTTACCTTTTCGAAGTCCTCGACCTCAACCCGAACACATCCCTTAACAAGATCGGTCTCGACCTTGACAAGTGTCTTAGGACTCTCGGAAAAGTCTTGTCGGGACCCCCAAGTCCCCACGGGATGTCTCCATCTAAAACACAAATGAGGAAACCGTCGTCCTCACCCCAAAAGATTCGGGAGCTGGTACATACGTCAACAAGGGACCTCAATAGTGGGAGCAGGCAATCCCTAGTAGTCTGTAATTTATATAAATCAAGCCAAATGGGAGGGTGTGGAACTAATAAGAGTGTAATAGGAAGAGGACGGTAGTCAGGATAAAAGAGGGAGAAGAAGAAAGAAGAGAGACGGAGAGATAGGTAATTCCTTACGAGGGACTGAACCTTACCATACCGTCTACTGTAGTACAAATTGACTCTATATGTAAATAAACTAATGAAGTCCCGAAAAATATTACAGAATATTCGTGTCATTTACGGTTCGTTACTCTGTGTGTGTTTAGTCACCTCCCTTTAAAGTATACATAAACTTGAAACGTAACTAGTGGAATTGACACATGGATTCAGTAAAAGGATTCTTCTCTTAATTACATAGAGTCTAAATACCACCGAATCCCTGTGAATAAAACTTCACTGTCTTATGAGTTGTATGTTACGACGTAATAGAATACATTGAGTCGTGGACCTTAAGTCCATTTTACAACTACTTACATATTTACTCACCTTTTACTTTTTACGATAACTTAGAAAAGACGGTCTTCAGAGATATTTATCTTGTTTAATGATACGTCCACCCTCTGACTTTAAAAGGTGTGAACTTACGTTCCTCTACCCCTTCCATGTTATAGGGGGGTCCTAGAAACCCCTTGAAAACTAAGAAATTAAGAAAAGACTAAGACAACCGTCTTAGGACCCCACTCCTCTACTAAGTTGTCACAACCCTTCTTCCAGGGAAATCGTGTCATAACCACTCTAGAAACTCATTCACACCCGACTCGTATCAGACCCTTAGTCAAGACACCCCGGTCACTCTTCCTACTTAATTACCTTCGACTTCGAATTCTTACGTTCCTGGCAACTGCAGAACTTCCCTTGGTCTTGATCTTTTTCCTGGTCTTAAAGACTTATTCTCTAGAAAACCACCTTCCACTCTCCCCTGTGACTACTTTGAGACCTACCTTTCACTTATTGGGTGTCGTTGGTAAAGGGACCCCGAATGGACAACTAGACAAGTTTTGTAAAAGATATACAACAGAGTGAACTAGAAGTGATTCGTTTACTCGCTCTTATGGATGTATCTCAATATCCACTTCTTCACCCAAAAACAATAACAATAAGTCAGTGATTCAACACAGGTTGAGACGTTGGGGCACCTGACATCGTATGGTCCAAAGGGAGTCAAGTCAAGTCAGGTCAACGAGTCAGTACAGGCTGAGAAACGCTGGGGTACTTGGTATCGTACGGTCCGGAGGGACAGGTAGTGGTCGAGGGTCTCACATGGGTTTGGGTACAGGTAGATCAGTCACTACGGTAGGTTGGTAGAGTAGGAGACAGTAGGGGAAGAGGAGGACGGAAGTTAGGGAGGGTCGTAGTTCCAGAAAAGTTTACTCAGTCGAGAAGTGTAGTTCACCGGTTTCATAACCTCAAACTCGAAGTTGTAGTCAGGAAGATTACTTGTGGGTCCTGACTAGAAGAAATCCTACCTGACCAACCTAGAAGAACGTCAGGTTCCCTGAGTTCTCAGAAGAGGTTGTGGTGTCAAGTTTTCGTAGTTAAGAAGTCACGAGTCGAAAGAAGTGTCAGATTGCGAGTGTAGGTATGTACTGGTGACCTTTTTGGTATCGGAACTGATCTGCCTGGAAACAACCGTTTCGTTACAGAGACGAAAACTTATACGATAGATCCAACCAGTATTGAAAGGAAGGTTCCTCGTTCACAGAAAATTAAAGTACCGACGTTAGTGGTAGACGTCACTACAACCTCGGGTCTTATTATTTCAATCGGTGACAAAGGTGACAAAGGGGTAGATAAACGGTACTTCACTACCCTGACCAACGGTACTAGAAGCAAAACACTTACAACTCGAAATTCGGTTGAAAAAGTGAGAGGAGAAAGTGAAAGTAGTTCTCCGAGAAATCAAGAAGAAGTGAAAGACGGTATTCCCACCATAGTAGACGTATAGACGTCAATAACTATAAATAGGACCGTTAGAACTAAGGTCGAACACGAAGAAGGTCGGGTCGTAAAGAGTACTACATGAGACGTATATTCAATTTATTCGTCCCACTGTTATATGTCGGAACTACATGAGGAAAAGGATAAACCTTGGTTAGACAACAAGGTACAGCTCAAGATTGATAACGAAGGACTAGGAAGTCATATAGGGTCTCAAACGAGTCTAAGCACAGGGAACTCAGTCACTACGATAAAGAAAAGATTCTCGTAGTCGACTAAAACGTATAACGTGACCTTGGGCGTGACCACAGAGAGGTTCAGACACGATGAATGGTATGGGGAACGACGGGAAATGCCCACGAACAAAACGGGAAACACCAATCGGTCCGGGAAATGACTCCTTCATGAACAGTCTTAACTTCTCTGAAAGGACGGACAAGTTTCGGTAAATCCCACTTAAAAAACCTCTTATTCGGGGACTTGTACCACCCGTGTCCCGGGTCCACCTACAAGAGGGTCGTGACGGGACATCAGGATCTCCACCCGAAAATACCCCACAAAACCCCCCCCCGTCGACACGAGGGAAACTTGACAAGGAACTAAAAAGGGTAGAGTGGGGGACGTATGTCACGGTGACTCCCTCCATGGTGGACGTGGTTGAAATGACTACTTCTCACTCGTGAAACACTTGTTTGTCTGAGAAAGATCGAGGAGACGGAAAACAGACTATACATTCTTGAACCGTTTCGAAGAAGGGAAGTCCCACGACTTCTCTTTTAACTAGGAAATGATCTTTTTACCCTCTGATCCTCTCCTTTAATACGACAAAACATCTTTTCCCTCCTTAAATATATGTATACAAGTCTTATCAAAAGTCTGACGGGTACATACGTGAGTGAGACAACTTCTTTCTAGATAAACACCTCCTAACTTTACAAGGATAATTATAAGGAATAGATTCTCTTTGTCTCCATAGTTGACTTAAAGTGATTTCCATTATCCTTTTGACTAGAGGTTCCCAGAAGAAAATATAAACCAAAGGAGAAAACAACAATTTTTATGTAAAGTAAAGAGAAAATGTACGGTCCTATGGCGTCTCCCTTTTCTATCGTATTAGTCATACTTTCATTATCGTTTACAATCACGGGTAAACGTCAAGACCAGTGCTGATGGAAAGTAGAATGTAAAATAATACGGAAGTATAAATTCCACGTTTCAGGACTTTAATAATTTGGATGAAGTCAACGACATCAGTTTATTGTAATTATTTTACATCGGAAAGATTTAAATGTAACATTACTACTTGATAAAATGAGTTTCTTTTTATTGACTTCTATTTTGTATAACTAGAAGGGACCACCGAGTCGCCATTTTTTTAGAAGGACGTTTACGTCTTTACTTAAACTAGGGACCCACCCCTTCTAGGGAACCTCCCTTTTTACTATTGGGTGAGGTCATAAGAACGGACCTTTTAGACTACCCGATGTCAGGTACCCTAGCGTTCACAACCTGTGTTGACTCACTGTTTCGGCGGTGGTGGTGGTTTCTACAAGTACACACATGAATGTTAAGTCTAAATTATCTATCATTGTAAGTTGACACCCCTTCCGTTACCGTGGGGTGAGATCATGAGAACGGACCTTTTAGGGTACCTGCCTCCTCGGACCATCCGACGTCAGGTACCCCAACACTTCTCAGCCTGTACTAACTCACTGAAGTGAAAGTGAAAAGTGAAAGTACGTAACCTCTTCCTTTACCGTTGGGTGAGGTCACAAGAACGGACCTCTTAGAGTCCCTGTCGTCTCGGATCACCCGACGGCAGATACCCCAGCGTTTCTCAGCCTGTGTTGACTTCACTGAATCGTCATCGTCGTCGTTGTAAGTTGACATAAACCCCTCCTCCGTACTAATTCTTTTGTCCTGTAATGTCTAATTCCGGTACAGGGGGAGAGAGGGGTGGACAGGAATAGGAAGACGACAGAATAGTACTACGTATAGTGAAGGGACGTACAAAAACATGAAACTTTTTTACCAACATCTTTAAAACTCATTAAAAGAAATGTATATATAGAACACTATTGTAATAGTCAAATTTCAGTATTACACATACAAACTTCAGTAAAAAAAGACTCTAGTTTAATGTTTTTTCTGGGTCAACAATCTCCTCCAACTTAAATCAATTTATTGGTGGTTTTTCATTTAGTCTGAAAGTCTTCAATCAAAGTCAAAGAGAACAGGAAGTGGGGACGGGAGTCGGAGACTCATTGGGATGTCTAGGAACGTGCGACCCCCAGGAAATCCTGGTTCAAGCATCTCGTACACTACAAACGTTCTATTGGTCCTCCACAAAAGAAAAAATTGCACCATCAAAAATAATTATTAAGGTAAGTTAGACAAACGATTCCAATCCCCGTTGTACCGTAAGTGTACGATAAATAGATTGTAAAAGTTATTAAGAATAGGAGAAAGTCCCAAATAACGAGAGAGCAACCATCACCAGAGTTTAAGAACAAAAAGTCTAGGAATAAGAAGCCTGACTCTGTCAGTGTCAGTAACATAGACGTCTACCAATCTAAATTACACTCGTTTTGGTTTAGTTTGTCTCCAGTGAACGAAAAGACAACCGAGGATACTCACTGTCGGTCCTCCCCTCTATAAAGACGGTACCAAAACGACTAAAGAATCTCCGTCCTCCACACAGTATTCTACGTAAAAATCTTCGAACAAATTTTTTTTAGATAAAATAATGACTAAAAGTTTGATTTTGACACCGTGAGGAAGTCTAGAAAGATAGGAGTCGAGGTCGATAAGAGAAACCTTAACAAAGGTAATGTAAGAAATCCTTCGGTAGAAGAAAGTTCTTAAAAGTTCTATTGACCCCACCTACGGAGATAAATCGAACTGATAAAAATCTAACTTGGTACACTTTAAGGTAATGACGTCCAGTGTTTACCAGTCTATAACCGTCAAAGTGTCAAAGGGATGTATAAACCCCTTGGGACTTGTAAATGTCGAGACTTCTGAAATCTCGACTTCCCAGGGTAGTTCTATTATAACAGGTGACGGTCGTCAATGTCTACTGACGGGGACCCGACCGGGTCCTAACGGGTCAGTCATCACTTCACGGAGTGAGTCCGACTTCGACACTAACATCAAAGGACTGATTCACTTCACTCTACACTTGTCAGTCTGAGGTCCTCTACGACCGAATTTTCCTAGCCCAATTTCTTCCCCTCAGGAAATTCGGGTCTCCCGACATGGAAAACATCCCGACCGTTTAACTCGTTTACAGTACGTCACCAGGTTCGGTCCCCCGGAGTCCTGGACTCTAACGGACTGAGTCTATTCCCTGGAGAAGGACCGGAAGAAGACTCTCTTTACGACATAAGTCCTCCGTTCGACAAGACGTGTCCTGAGTGAACTGGTCCACCTCTACTCGGAAAGACGGGTCCACACATTGGAACCCGTGTCGACCTGTACTGGACGTCCCCCGGAAGTCGTTTCCGTACCCGCCTCAGGTCCCACTCTGAGGTTAGGTAAAGAGTAGAAAAGAACGTCCTACCAGAGACAAAGAAAAATCCTTTGTCACCCGTGTGGAGATGAGTCTATATTCATTCTTCGTTACGTAGACGTAATCTCTTTTAAACTTTTTATACCTGTCCATCCCTTTTTTCAGAAGGTAGAGGGATGGTGATGTTTTTTTAATGGTAATTATGAAACCATTCAAAGGAAGGTCAAAAATGTTTGAGTGTTAATGTACGATTCATATATAGAACTATAACGGACGTACATATACAGACAATATATATATATATATATATATATGTATATATACATATATATATACATTATTCTTATGTATCTCTCAAGAGATGTATTTTATGTGTTACAGTTCCTTATATATGATGATAACTTTAAGATGTGTCTCATGTTGTATATAAAATATAAGGATTCATGAGATACTTCTATTTAAAAAATTAAATAAATAAAATTAACTTTCGATTAACGAAATGTTATAACATCACAAAAAACGGTTCGTAGTTGTACTTAGTCGGTACCCTCGTATGCACAAAGGTCTTGGAGGGAGGGTGGAGGGAGGAGTAGGGTAGGGGGTCCCCAGTAGGGTCATGTGGACGGGACTCGTGGGACAGAGTACGTAACTTGGACCTGGCCGCTAGGTGAAATGTATACTATTATATGTACAAAGTTACGATGGGAGAGTTTAGTAGAGTGGGAACAGAAGAAGGTGTCTCAGGTTTTCTGACAACAAATGTAGACAGAGAGAAACGACAGAGTGTATATCCCAGTAGTAATGGTATAAAGATTTAAGGTATATATACACAATCATATGACATAACCACAAAAAGAAAGACTGAAAGAAGTGAGACATATTATCCGAGGTCAAAGTAGGTGGAGTAATCTTGACTAAGTTTCCGTAAGAAAAATTACCGACTCATTGTAAGGTAACATATATACATGGTGTCGAAAGAATAGGTAAACAGACGGTCACCCGTAGATCCAACGAAGGTACAGGACCGATAACATTTGTCAAGACACTACTTGTAACCCCATGTACACAGACAAAATTAAGACCAAAGGACCCACACATATGGGTCGTTACCCTAACGACCCAGTATACCGTCAAGATAAAGGTCAAAAAATTCCTTAGAGGTGTGATAAGAAGTATCACCGACATAATCAGATGTAAGGGTGGTTGTCACATTCTCCCAAGGAAAAAGAGACGTGTGAGAGGTCGTAAATAACAAACATCTGAATAACTATCGTCGGCAAGACTGACTACACTCTACCATGGAGTAACACCAAAACTGAACGTAAAGAGACTATTACTACTACAACTCGTAGAAAAGTACACAAACAATCGGTAGACCTATAGAAGAAACCTCTTTAAGACAAATTAAGAAACCGGGTAAAAAACTAACCCAGCGAATAAAAAGACTTTAACTCGACGTCCTCGACGAACATATAAAAACTCTAATTAAGAAACAGTCAACGAAGTGAACGAAAATAAAAGAGGGTAAGACTTCCGACAGAAAAGTGGAACGAATATCAAAGGAAGTAACACGTTTTCGAAAATTAAAATTAATCCAGGGTAAACAAATAAAAACGAAAATAAAGGTAATGAGACCCTCCACCCGGTATCTCCTAGGATGACACTAAAAACAGTCTCTCACAAAACGGATACAAAAGGAGATCCTCAAAATATCAAAGACCAGAATAGAAATTAGGTAAAACTTAAATGAAAACACATACCATACTCTTTCACAAGATCAAAGAAAGAAAATGTTCACCAACTGGTCAAAATGGTGAACAATTTCTCTAACGGAAAAGAGGTAACATATAAGAACGGAGGAAACAGTTTCTATTCCACAGGTATTCACACACCTAAATAGAGACCCGAAAGATAAAACAAGGGAACTAGATATAAAGACAGAAACACGGTCATGGTATGACAGAACTACTGGCATCGAAACATCATATCAGACTTCAGTCCGTCTAACTAAGGAGATCAAGGTAAGAAGAAAGAGTTCTAACGAAACCGATAAACTTCAAAAAACATAAAGGTATATAAACAGGATCAAGAGACTTTTTATGGGAACCATCGAACTATCCCTAACGTAACTTAGATATCTAACGAAACCCATGATATGAGTACAAATGATATGACTAAGAAGGTTAGGTACTTGTACCATATCAAGAGGTAGACACAGTAGAAACTAAAGAAAGTAGTCACAAAATATCAAAAGATATATATCCAGAAAACAAAGAAATCCATCTAAGTAAGGATTCATAAAATAAGAAAAGTAACGTTACCACTTACCCTAACAAAGGAATTAAAGACAAAGACAAAAGAGAAACAATCACATATCCTTACGTTCCCTAAAGACACACAATTAAAATATAGGACGTTGAAATGATATAAGTAACTAATCGAGATCATTAAAAGACCACCTCAGAAATCCCAAAAGATACCTCTCCTAGTACAGTAGACGTTTGTCACTCTCAAAATGAAGAAGAAAAGGTTAGACCTAAGGAAAACGAAGAAAAAGAAGAGACTAACGACACCGGTTTTGAAGGTTTTGATACAACTTATCATCACCACTCTCACCCGTGGGAACAGAATAAGGACTGAAATCCCCTTTACGAAAGTTAAAAAGTGGTAACTCCTATTACAAACGACACCCAAATAGTACGACGACGACGACGATTCAGTGAAGTCAGCACAGGTTGAGACACACTGGGGGTATCTGCCGTCGGGTGGTCCGAGGGGGTAGGGACTCTAAGAGGTCCGTCCTTGTGACCTCACCCAACGGTAAAGGAAGAGGTTACGTACTTTCACTTTTCACTTTCCGTTCAGTGAGTCAGTACAGGTTGCGAGTTACTGGGGTACCTAACGTCGGAAGGTCCGAGGAGGTAGGTACCCTAAAAGGTCTGTTCTCATGACCTCACCCCACGGTAAAGGAAGAGGCCCCAAATAGTATATACCGAAAATAATACAACTCCATACAAGGAAGATAAGGACGAAAGACAAACAAAAAAAAAAAAAAGGTATTGACCTACAACTTAAAACAGTTTCCAAAAGAGACGTAGATAACTCTATTAGTATACCAAAAATAGAAAGTTAAACAATTACACCGTATAGTGTAAATAACTAGACGTCTATAATTTCTTAGGAACGTAGGGACCCTATTTCGGGTAAACCAGTACTACATACTAAAAAAATTATACAACAACCTAAGACAAACGATCTTAAAACAATTCCTAAAAACGTAGATACAAGTAGTCACAATAACCGGACATCAAAAGAAAAAACACACACCGTAGAAACAGACCAAAACCATAATCCCACTACCACTGGAGTAACTTACTCGACCTTCAAATGGAAGGAGACGTTAAAAGACCTTCTCAAATTCATCCTATCCACAATCGAGAAGAAATTTAAAAACCATCTTAAGTCGACACTTCGGCAGACCAGGACCCAAAAACAAATGACCTTCAAGACTAATGATAAAGTTAAAGGTACGAACACTACTCAGACAATTCTCAAAGATAAAGAAGGACCAAGTCAAAACCTTGTCAATATGAAAAGAATCTTGAACAGGTAAAGAATGTTCAACAGGTAAAATAACCGTATATCAACGACTATCATCAGAGTACTAGGAAACATAAAGACGTAACAGACAACACTAAAGAGGTAAAAGTACAGATTAAAACAACTAAACTAAGAAGAGGGAAAAAAAGAACTACTCAGACCGATTACCAAACAGATAAAATAAATACTTCTATTAAAAAGTTCCGACACATTACAAGATAGTCCGAAGGGATCATGAGTCTCCATTTCTTAGAGGGACTTTACGTCCTTTGGGTCCAAGCTAGGGACCCACCCCTTCTAGGGGACCTCCTCCTGTACAGTAAGGTGAGGTCATAAAAACGGACCTCTTAGGGTATCTGTCTCCTCGGACCTCCCGATACCAGGTAACCCAGTGTTTCTCAGCCTGTACTGACATCACTGACTCGCACGTGTGTATGTTATAAGATATTGTACTAAGGGTGGGGTGAGGTGGGGTGGGGGTGACACATCAATCGATCAAGAGGAAAATCTTATCGGTAATTCTTTACCCGAGACCTGAATACCCTAGTTCAGATTCGTATTACAAACACACTTACATCCGTTCTGTGAATTGAACAGATGAGGAGTTAAAGAAGTAGAAATTTTGTTGGTATTCTTAAGATGACCACACCTTTTCTCTTGTGTCAGAGGTTTAAATTTTCGGTCCTGAAACGGTAAAGTCGACACGACTTTCCCCCTTCCTCCTCTTACGAATACTCTGTGTTAGGTCTAGGGACTGAGTAGTTTTAACATCCGTCAGAATGTATTTCAATATATTTCATATTTTCAGAATACATTTTCACACAGTTTCCAGAGAAGGGTCCAAACGGAAACCAACCGTTCCTCTTTCCTAGACTTCTGTGGTTTCACCCTGAAACGTAGTGTTTAATTCCGATGATTTTTGTAAGGAAAGTTGAATTGTAAAAGTTCTGTGTCCTAAATAGGTCAATTTTAAATCAATAGAAATTTTAGTCATGGTATAAAAGGTCCCCTCGTTTTGTAATTTGTAAATGTATCCCGAACACAATAGGTCCATGATTTGTAAATGGTTTGTAATCGTAAAGAAACTATCAACTCTACAAATTGAAACTAATTTCTCAGTAATAAAAAGAATCGAGTGTCGTGACGACACTATTGTTTTGTGAATCTTTCTCCCACCCGTTTGAAAAGAACATTTTCTTCCCAGTCGTTCATTTTTAAAATCCCGAATATCCGGTTTACGAGTTCGTCCATGTCTATTATACATTTATTTACACGTATCGACACAAGACTGTTTCGAAAGAAATACTTGTAACTTTAAAATTAAAGTATATTAACAGTACACAGTCTCCATTAATAAAAGGAAAACTTATTTTTGTTCTAAATTTTTATATTCTTCCCTGTGTGTGAAAATTTGAGTGTTGAGATGTCTTAACTCACCACCTGGGTTAGACCGGGGACCCGTCTTCATTGGGGACCGAATCTTATCAGGAGTCGGAAGTAATTCACGACACACACACAATCGACACAGTGAAGGTACTAATCTCGACAGTAGTGGTAGCAGTGATCGTGGTACGTCACGATCCAGGACCTCCACCACCCCTAACATCATGTGTTCGGGGACGTAGGGAAACTGGAGGACTCTTAGGTAGACATCGTCGTCGTAGAACTGGTTGAGGACCGAGGTAGTGTCTTTTCTCCAAAACAGAGGGTACAGCCGCTACCACGGGCATAGTCTCCGACAGACCTCTCGACACGATCCGAGTCTCCCTTGCCCAACGGACGTACCGATCGTCCGGGTCGGGACCTCACTCCCATCGTGGGCAAGACACAGGAAACTACCTGGAAAATCGGACACGAGAAGGACCCCTACCCACTTTCTCCCTCTGTCTTTTTGGGGGACACGTACTGACTACGATCAAGTGGAGGACAAAATTTTGATGTTTTCCAACCGTTTTTCCCTCAAGATTTTCCTCGTCACTTTTTCGACACCCTCAAGTCCCTTCTTTCTCATCCCACAACGATCGTTCTCGGTGTCACGAACCCAGTAACTCTTAGGACGTACGTAAGTCTAGTCATCTTTTTAATGTCTATAGAAATATTTGGAACTGTCGTAATAAAGTAATAAGTACTTCTGAAAAAAAATTTTTGGTATTGGTCGAAGTAAAATTTCCTCTAAATAAGGGTTCCGTAATAAATTAACTCAAAAGTACCATTAAGAAACATAACTGACAATTTATTTGTATGGTTTATTTGTTATAATCTTAAATAAGAAAATAAGTTATTCAGAGTTGAGACGAAGAAGTTCTATTACTTCATTCTCACTCGGGTCAAAAAGTATTTAACATACGTATCGTGACGTATCGGAAAAGACTGGAAAATTCTCATTAAAAATTTTCCTGTTAAAAAATTTTTTGAAATAAAATATAACCTCATATTGGTTAATTGTTACAACACTATCAAAGTCCACCTGTCGTTTCCCTGAGTCGGTATGTATATGTACAAAAAACTGATTCCTTTAAACGGAATTTAGGTCTTAAAAGACACACCCTCGAAGGTGTCATACGTACACACTTCAATGAATACGAACACCACACACACACACACACACACACACACGTACGTGTCACACACACATACAGGTACACACGTATAAAGTTTCGACATAACAATTCCGAAAATTATTAAGTGAAGACTTTGCTTCAAAGAACTTCGGTTCATCATAAAATAAAATTAGAAACCTACTTTAAATAGTACAAACAGAAGGTACCACGGAACGTGTCATCATCTTTAGGTTTCAATGAACTATTCTTTTCCTTACTCGGTCCCGACGATTCATAGATAACAGGAAACGGGGTCAAGAGATGGGAAATCAAGAGACCTTTGGTAAGACCGACCTGTAGGTCAGGAACGAAGTAATAAAGACTTTTCCGACAAAAGACGGTTAAGACGAAGGATATCGACGGGAATGTTACTATAGTTAGGAACTCTACGGACTCCTGTCATCACTAGTTTGGGTGTTAAGGGTAGGATGATGTTTGGTGGTGGTAGTGTATATGAAAGGGGGGACCCGATTTATAGATTTCAGGGGGGGGGGAGTTGAAAAGACTGTGTGGAAAGACAGGTCTATAAAGACGACGAAGGACCGACGGGGAGACATATTAAAGAATACACAGTCCTCGACCAAGTGTCATCCCCGGGGGGTCTTGAGACACAACACATGCCCATACCGGAGTCGACCCGGACCTACCACCTTAAGAGAAGACAAGAAGACCAATACGAGGACAATTATTTTGGGTCGGACAGTCTCGGAGGTCGGACAGTCTCGGAGGACGGACGGTGAACTTTGACTAAGTAGAATCTGAATATAATGGTTGAGATTGAGCATAAAGAATTATATCTTATCCAGTACTTGAGGGGATCCAACGTCTTGTCTGGGTCCCTCCCCCAAGGATCACTGTGACCTATCATCACGTACCAGAGTGTCGAGTTGACTTAATCTCCATAAGGGATTTTCTAATCAACACCTGGACACCTTCCTTCTATTTACCTCGGTTCGACTTCCAGTCCTTTTGGTTTGTCATTGTCCACCCACTTACTATAATCTTTCTGTTCGTTTCCACATCCCCACAAGGTCTCCGGTCCGGTTCTCTTCTCTTACGTGTCGAGTCTCCCTCCAGGTCGTACCTTCGGTCTGTCAGACAACTGGACTTGGGAATCGTAGAAAGACTCATAAAGAAAGTACATCTAGGAAACACGAAATGGATTTTCTTAGTTTAAAATTACTACACCTCGACCTTAGAGTACTTAATAAACACTCGGTCTAAAGGGAAAAAGACATCATCTAAACAAAAACTTAAAAATTTTGTCAGAAAAATACCCTACAATGTAAAGAGACTAACTTGAAGATGAACGATTACCCTGGGTAGAAGGATAAGAGGTTTCTGGAAAACTTGGATTTATCCTTTTTTTTTTTCGATGTCCCAACTTCAACCCTGAAACGGTGAAGATTGGTCCTAGAACGTGCTCAGTGACAGTAGACATCCGTCTCTTCTTATTGTAAATGGAGGAATTATTGAACGGAGTAACCCATCAACCCTTCTAATTTAATTTAGTGGGGAAACCTCATGGACCGTGTTACGGGTGGACATGGGTCAGTGTCGATAAAAAGACGAGAAGTTATATAAGTGGTAGAACAGGTGAGAATCCAGTCTAAATTATTCGACGGATGAGACATAAGTAGGTTTGAGAAGTAAAAATAACTTAAATTACCTTTCTCTGGTTCCTGTCTTAGGTTTCTAAAGATTCCCGATACAGATCCTGAAACTTTGTCACTAGACACAACCCCCAGTCTATCAGTCTATGACAATCCTTGAAGGAGTATATTGACACACTTCGTCGGTCCACTCTCTCACGACTCGGATATAGTTACACTTCTCACGTGTAGGAGGGATTTCGTCTGTAGTGTTATTTTCAGGGACGGTTTGGTTTGTGAAACTATGTCCCTTAGTTTCAAGGTTGAGGTAGTCAACCACTCATATCCAGGGATCTTGAGAGAACATAACGCAATGACACGGAAATCTCGTCTCCAAGAGTTTCATACCAGGTCTCATTGGGGACCTTTGTACATACTTACGTCTAAGAGTCCGGAGTTGGTCTTTGAGACCCCCACCACTGGTCGTTAGATTGACTTGTCTACGAGATAAACTAAGACTAGTACGAGTTTAAACTCTGGGTTACTAAACCCTTTCACAAGAGTTAGAACCGACCTGTAACCTCGAAGTCTTTAGGTCAACGAACCAAAGGTGAAGTGTCTAAAACCTATCTCGGACCTGTAGTCTTAAAAAGTTTCGAGGTTTCCCCTAAAAGTCCCCGTAGGTTCTACCTATTCACGACAACATCCTTGGACAACTTTACGGGTGTATGGGAAAGAGGACCCAACCTTCTCCTCCTCACCTTCCGTACGTGTCAAACCGTGTTGAGGGTGCACTAGAAAACGTTGGTAGTTTTGGACGAAGGGGAACCTCTTGTACTGGAATTACATGGTCGGAGTTCTTTATCGGAACTACCTCGAAAAGGATCTGACTTACTTATAAGTGAGTTACACTAAACAAAATTTCCAACGAAAATTACGATATAAACAAGTCGTTTACATCCGTGAGTATATCGTGTTTATAATTGAGGATTTAGGAGTATCCGAAAGAGACGCTATACGGTAGACCGTCCGTAATAACATTAGTAGAGAAATAATAGGTGTGATTACTTCCTGATCGTACCGTAACCATTAACTTTTTGTGTCTAGTAAATTTTTAGTAAGTCCGAGCACGGTCGTGACGAAGGGGTTGGTCCTTCGTAAGTCCTCATTTTTTATAACTGACTAATGTCCAAGGATGGAAGGGACACCTCCATGATTATATATAATAAAATCAGTCTTTACACTCTTTATCTTCACTCTCCGAAGATTAAATATTAAAGAAAAAGACTTTTACCTTTAAAGACAAAAGAGTCATTCTCCGGTTTCGTGTTTCGTCTATTTGTCGTTCATATAAATATTCCGTAGTGTGGGACCTTGGTCACTCAAATTTCGTACTATGAGTCCCCTAGTACCCTGAGTCCCTATGAGTCTCTTCGACGTACCCTGAGTCCCCTACTCACCTATACCTAAGGTCTAGAATGAAACTATAATGAACACAATAAACTCTACTCAGTAACGTCAGTAGTCATCCAGAGTTTAACACCAGGGGTTGGCCGTCGTAGACACAGTGAACCCTTGAACAATCTCTTCGTCTCGGAACCTGGAGTGAGGTCGGGAGGACTTAATCTCCCCGGTCGTTAACCACGAAGTCGTCTCCGAAGTCCTCTAAACCAAACCTTAAGACGAATTCAACCTCGTGGTGACAAGTGATCCACGAATCAAAAGAATTGATGTTTTAGTCTACTGGTTGGATCGAATATAAACTTCACGTGTTGAGAGGTCACTGGAGGTCACTAAACCCGGACTTTGTATAAATTTCTAAGAGACAGAATCTGCAACCTACACACTAACTTTGTTAAGTTGAATTTTTTGACCGTACTCCTATTATCTTCTGTTTGTCTAGAGATCCTTGTGATTTGTGTTTGGCATGTATCCCACGAGCGATATTTTATCTAGTACGATAGAAGTCAACCAACCATGGTAAAAGGGTTTCACTTTTAAGAACCACGGAACCTTTGCGTTCACCGACGAGGGGGAAAGAGGTCCCCGAATCTCGACAGACTACACTAAGTTCCTCGTCGTGAAGATGTCCGAGATTGTTTACCGTAAAGTCCTCCTACATGTCTCCATGTGTCCGAAACGTCATTTTGTTCCCTTTAAAAGTTCAGTAAATAGTTTCGTGAACGTCGAAGGTAAAGTTCTGTCCACCTTTTTTTTATTGTACCTTGTTCTTTTCTTTTATTTAGACATAGGTCTCGTAGAGTATTTATTCCTTCCTTATCCCCTTGACAACCGGAACGACCCAAGAGTCTAATAAAAGCAGTGTCATATCTCTCGAGAGTTTACAAAACCGTTCATTAAGAATGTGAAAAAGGTAATAGTCTTAGATACGAACATTTTATTAAAGTGACCGACAATTTTGTTTTTCTCTTTCTCCTTTGTTAGTAAAGTTCCTCTCTCTCCGACTTTTTTATTATTGGTCTCAATTTTTCTGTCTCTGTCTTTTTCTCATATCAAGTGAGTGTTCCGTTCAATAAAAAATTAGATTTTACGTTACTGCGAAGTATTAAATCTCGTTCAGTATCTTTTAGTTTCCGTCAAAAGATTAACTGAAACCAAATTATTCTCGGATAAACAACCTCTGTTATTCTGGACCAAATAACTTGTACTCTCTCTGAGACCAGACAATATAGACCCCCCCTACCTCTTTAATCTCGAAAATAACTTTTCTTACCTAGTGTCCGGGTGAAACGGACTTGTTTCGCAACCGACTCCTTTTGATGCTGACTCTTGGACGTAACCTGTAGAGACATTTTAAAGGTTTCCACAGACCAACTTGTCGTTGCACTGTGACTTTAGGACCAAATTTCGGACACTGGAATCAAGTCTAAGAGTAAGACGGTGTAGGACCGAGATTTTGAGTCGTTCGATGGGTCTACGAGGCACGGAGTCAAAAGATGACAGTTACCTCCTCTTATTATTCTGGGGGAGATATCCTTAAAATACTCCTAATTCTCAATCGTGGAAGTCCCACGAAATATATTGTGGATCGTCTCTCGTCCGTAATAAAATAACCCTGACAAACGATTTATCGGTGTACTTAGAAATTTTCTCGATATTTTTATATTAAAAAGAAATGACATTCTGGTAACTTTCGTCGTTACGGGATTAACTATGGGGGTAACATACGGATTCTTTCACACATTAACTGACTTTCTCCAAAGATCTCCCAGGATCCTCGTGACAAGTTTGTTCTGACTACTGGGAACTGGGTGTCCCGGAAGAGGAACCAGTCGAAGTGATTGTGTATCGAAACCTCCCAACAAGTTTGATCTAAGTCTCTTTGATTAAAGAAAAAGTCTACTAACAGAAAGGTATATGAATAAAAACCTCATCTAAGTATCTGGTTGTGATCTTTATTCAGACTTCATTTACAGTACAAAAAGAGAAAATAGACCGTGTGAGAGGAAACAACCGAGCTGGTACGACACATCGTCGATTATAACTAATCGGATGAAAAAAGAGTTCGAAAAGAGTCCGATATATTTCATATTTACCGATCGTCATGGTTTTATTTACGTAAGTTGTACATTTTCTTTTTTCATCTTTGTTTTCGTACACCTTTGAACAACAGGTTCGTCCTGTAACGGACGTGAAGGTTCAAGTTCAACGTTCAAGGACCCGTTCTCAGAATAGAGTAGACTCGACGTCAAAGGAGTAGTTATTTTACGTACGTCGGTGATACCTTTTGTCATACCACGAAGGAGTTTTTTGATTTTTATCTTGATGGTATATTGGGTCGTTAAGGCAAGGACCCACATATAGGTTTCTTTTGACTTTGCGATTAAGTTTTTTTACGTACATAGGGTCACAAGTATCGTCGTATCGGTTCTATACTTTTGTCACAGGCAGGTGTTTGTTTACCCATTTCTTCCACGGTATCTACATCTATATACACACATACGTGTGTGTGTGTATATGTATGTATGTTACCTAAAGATGAGTCGGTATTTTTTTTTATTTTCAAGTGGTAAAAATTGTTGTACCTACCTGGACCTCCTATAATCAATCTACCTCTTTCTGCTTATGACATACGATAGTGAATACACACATTAGACTTTTTATTCTGTTTACTTACTGATCTTGTTCTGTCTTTTTCTGAGTTTCTATATCTCTTGTTTGACCACCAATGATCACCCCTCTCACTTCGTCCCTCCCCGTCTTAACCTCATACCCTAATTTTCTATGTTTGATGATACCTATTTTATTTTATATGTTCCTGTATAACATATCGGGTCCCTTATATCGGTTATAAAAGATTATTGAAATTTACAACTGTAGTTATATTACATTTAGTTGATATGAAGTTATTTTACATGTACATTCCTTTTTATACTCTACTTAAAACCTCAAAAGATGAGGTCTTAATTTGTTTTTATTTTGTCGTAACATAATAATTTTTAATTATTTTACTCTTATTGTTATCACGGGTGGTGGATAAATAATCTACTCTCTTGGAATCACTTTGGGTTTGACCGCGATCGGGACTTCTCATGAGTCGTCTATCATTGTAAACATACAATGAACACAAGTACTTTTAACTTATGTAAGTTCAGTTTTATTTTTACATGTGTATTACTCCCGTCAAGATGATAAGAGAAGATTTCTTGACTTTTATAATGTTCTAAAAGTGACGTTCAATGAAAAATCTGATGTAGAAACTAGTAAATAAAAGTCGCAAAACGAAGTGGGTGGGGGAGTGAAAACTTATGTCCAGAGTGAGAACATGTGGTCACTCATAGTCTAATTCCGACTTAGAGTGACGTAAACTGTACGAATCACTAAAAGTAAAAACAATGTTAAAATAAATAAAATACTTTATATAGAAAGAATAGGATTGATCATCAAGAAACCATAAATTTTTTAAAAAGTTGTAGAATTGTTTGTTTAGTCCAATTTCACGATTTTATTATTTTATAACTTCAGTGACGACGACGACGACAACGACGAAGTCAGTATAGACTGAGACACGTTGGGGTATCTACCGTCGGGTGGTCCGAGGGGGCAGGGACCCTAAGAGGTCCGTTCTTATGACCTCTCCCAACGGTAAAGGAAGAGGTTACGTACTTTCATTTTTCACTTTCACTTCGGCGAGTCAGTACAGGCTGAGAAGCGCTGGGGCACCTGACGTCGAATGGTCCGAGGAGGCGGGTACACTAAAAGGTCCGTTCTCATGACCTCACCCCATGGTAACGGAAGAGGAACTTCAGTGATGTAACCGGGTTTAACGAAATGTCTATACCTGTCTCCAAAGACTTTTAACACCTTGACACCGGTCATCCGTCGGTGACAGGATAGTAAAAACTACAATAATCGAGTATTTCGTTACAGTTTAGTCGTACGTTTTCTGTCGAAGATATATAAGAACTTCCTCCATCTTTTCACACCCAACAAACTCGTTCACTTGTCTTTTAAGAAGTACATACATTTAATCTTTTTTTATGGTAACTGGCTTTAAAGAGACCGTATAGTCTCTCAGTCTGACAAAAATTTTTCATAAGTCCTTGTTTTATTTTTATATAATAAAGTATGTTTAATGGATCTAATACTCCTTTCTCATCAAAGAACTTATAGAGAAGTCGCAAAGAAAAGGTAGAGAAATCGTCTTTTTACTGAAGGGAGTCTAGTGAACGCACACCCGATTCAACGAAATCAGCACAGACTGAAACACCCTGGGATACTTGGTATCGGAGGGTCCGAGGAGAGAGGTACCTTAAAAGGTCCGTTCTTATAACCTCACCCAACGGGAGGAGGTCCCATAGAAAGGTCGGGTCCCTACCTTGGAAGTTGCGAATGTAGAGGAAGTAACCTCCCGCCCAGGGGATGGCGATCACGGTGGACCCTTCGGGGGGTTTAGTAATCGGTAAATCTAGACTTAAAAGCTCTGTCTACAACCACTAACAAAAGTTGTTAACCGACACCTTTCACCAAATGACGGGACTGATCCTCAGAGACCACCACAAATGACTCACTAGAACTCGTATACCTGTTAAACAACCCGTATAAATATTCATAACACCCAAAAAACACACACCAAGAACTGTGACATACCCACTCTTCCGGTCTCGTGAGGGACCTTCTTCCGTCTGTAATCCTGGGACACTTGGAGACTTAAAATTTCAGTACACAGACGTCTCTGGATATTCAGGCCTGTCAAGTGTTTGTGGTACCTGACCACACTGGTATGAAATGGGAGTGAGTACTCCTACTCCTTCAATTCCATGTCTTTCCATTTACCGTCTGTATGTCGAAATAGGGTCCAGAAAGAAGGGTTTATGATAACCAAGGTTATCTCGAGTTGGTGGTCTTTATTGACAAAAACGTAATAAAAGAGAAGAATGTGACAGTGTACAGATTCTTATTAGGGTATAAAACTAAAAGTCGACTCAGAGGGTTGGGACTCAGATCTTCGACCAAAACTACGTGGACATCTTTCTTCGGGAGTAACGGTGGGGTTGTCCGAGTGTACCTCTGTCGTTTACAGGATGAACTAATAAACCTCGAACAGAACACCATGAAACACCAGAACACCTCCCTTTGGTCTGGAGATCACCAACAACTATTTTAGACGAGTTCTTGATTGGACTAGTTTGGAAAACAAAATTAGTGTCTTAGTACAGTTGGGGCGGTACCTGAAATGGGTCTGAGGAGGACCCTACAATCGAGACCTGTTGTACGACATGAAGCGGTTCGTGGTAGTCCTACGGATATAGGCCCATTCGTACACCGGAGAAAGTTGACAACATCCAAAAGACGACTTAAACTTAAAGATTGAACATGTATACCTCCCTAATGGGCAATCTATTCACCGGGGTCTCAAAACGAAGACAATAAATCATTTCATTTTTTACTTTTACTTTACTTGTAGCTTCATCCCTAAAAATTGAAAATCAAAAAAAAAGTGTACTAATGTTAAATTTGTATATGATCTATGACCTTTTTATAAAATATATTAAGTCAATAAACTAATACCGTTTTAGAGAATAGGAATTTATTGTTTCTCTTTACCTTTAGAGAATTCTGAAGAGACTGAAGAACTCTTCTCAGAGTCCTAAGACAGATCATGACGAGACAAGTTAGATTACGACCTCTATGTTATTCTATTTGTCTCTTCACACCCTCTCTACCCCTCCCTCCTCTTTACGGAAGAACGTAAAGTATTGTCTAATCACTTTGTGGTCGAGGGTCCCGTCTAAGGAAACACCCACCCCGACTTCCTTTCATCTTCCACGGGTCGAGACGCAGCCGTCCTTTCTGTCTTACACTCACTTGACCTCGTACCTCTGTCACTGTCTCTTCCAGACGGGTAGTTCCGACGAGGGACCTCCGAGACCTAAACACAACTGGAGACAGGAGTCAGAGATCTCTCTCCTGGTGTCAACCCACTCCTTATATCTAGGTACTAACTCTACCTCCTCCTATACTTATTTACCCGTTCTCTTAACCACTTACCAATTCACTACTGATCTATATTCGAATCTTTTGTCAGTTACTTACTTTTAGGATTACGTGCTTCCGATTTCGACTTTAGCCTCATCCTATACTCGGGCATACCCCGAAGGGTCCACCGCGATCACCATTTTCTTGGACGGACGGTCACGTCCTCTGAAATTCTCTACATCCAAACTAGGGACCCAGACCTTCTAGGGGACCTCTTCCCATACCGTTGGTGAGGTCACAAGAACGGACCTTTTAGGGTACTTGTCTTTTCGGACCGTCTGATATCAGGTATCCCACCGTCTCTCAGCTTGGGTTGACTTCACTGAATCGTGCACTCGTAAATGGAATCTGGAAGAGACAACCTAGGGAGAATCGTGACCGAAAGACCTCTGGTCCCAAGTTCTGGAAAGTGACAACAATGGACCACTATATTTACACCCGGTAAGGAAAACTTACCCGGTGTCAAAGAGGAGATTTGATCCCTCAAAATAAGGGGGTCCCTCGTAAACCTTTACACACCCGTACGAAAAAAAAAAGAAAACCATCAGTGGTACGGGCAACCCCAAGATGACCGGTGTTGGGAGATTTTGTACCCTGTCAGACGTCGTACTTTTTAATAGGATGGGCCATCACTGAGGAAACTTTTTTTCAGTGTGGTCTAGACTCAAGAGGCATTCGTGATAGTCAAGTCAAGTCAAGTCAGTGAGTCAGTACAGACTGAGAAACACTGGGGTAGCTGACGTCGTGCGGTCCAGAGGGACAGGTAGTGGTTGAGGACCTCAAATGAGTTTGTGTACAGGTAACTCAGCCACTGCGGTAGGTTGGTAGAGTAGGAGACAGCAGGGGAAGAGGAGGCCGGAGGTTAGAAAGGGTCGTCGTAGTCCCAGAAAAGTTTATAAAATTGAAATAGACAAAAAGATATATACGTTAAACTGTTCGAAACTGAATATAACTTCGTAATAAATATTAAATTGATATACTTCCTAAAATACGTAAACAGACTTTCAAAATACGTAAAGAGTCCATGAGTCAGTCTTTATATTAAAAGGTATTCTTTTATCAAAAAAGTTTTTCAAATTCAACAAAATATACACGTATGTAAATAATGTGTCTAAAAAAAGATCCTTACATTAACGAGGGTAACATTTATTTAATTATAAAAAATCTATGGTACATCATATCGGAATCTCTCAACTCACACTTTTCTTCTTCGGATAATCTTTAACTTAAATCGTAATTGACTAACTACAAACACCTACTTACAAAAGATTTTAATCTTATAACTACGAGTTATATAACAATTAACGTATTCCTCGTATACAGAGTTCTTCTCATTATATTATAAAATATAATATTTTATTATTTTTTATTCGGGTAAAAGAAGTTACACAAGAGATTTGGTAGTATTCAATTTGATTATGGTATCGTTGGACTATCTTGAAATATAGACTATCCTTGAACTTTCTTTTAGGACAAACTTTCTTTTCACACCGGGAAAAGTAGGTGTACGTGAAATGAGAGACCAATCTGTAAGGTTATTGACTCTATAGACAACAAAAGATTTTTCACAGGGAAAGAACTATAAAAAAAGACACAGGATAGACTGAAGCCCCAGTAATTGACGATAAACCTTTCGATTTCGACAAATAGACTTACTTGTCCTTATGTCCTAGCATATATTTTAGACTCCGTAAAGCTTCCTTCAAAAATCTAAAGAGAAAAAAATTAAAAATAAATAATTAAATGAATAAAAACCGACGTCACTCAGAAACAACGAAACGTGTCCGAAAGAGATCAACACCTCTAACCCGGGGAGACATCAACGTCGCACGGACGAAGAGGGACACCACCGAAGAGAACAACACCTCGTAGTCGAGACCGACGTGGACTGAAGTCATCAACGACGAGTACCCAAAGTCTTGTGTCCGAGTTGTCGACACCGTGTGCTCCAATCAACGAGACACCATACACCTTGGAAGGTCTGATCCCTATCTCAGACACGGGAGACGTGACCGTCCGGCTAAGAATAGGTGACTCGGTGGTCCGTTCAGTGGCGTTCCTTCAAAGCACCACTGATACTTTCGTCCGAAGGGTCCATCGTGTCATTATTTTTTAGGAGGACGGTTACATCCTCGACGTCCTCCTCTTCCAAAATAGGGACCTAGTCCTTCTAAGAGACCTCATCCTTTACCGTTGGGCGGGGTCATAAGAACGGACCTTTTAAGGTACCTGTCTTCTCGGACCACCCGATGTCAGACACCCCAACGTTTATCAGTCTGTGTTGACTCGTGTGTGTGTGTGTGTGTGTGTGTGTGTGTGTGCTTTTGTCTACAGGGTCACCGTCATTTATATCTGTTACTTTAAACAGTAAAGTCGTCGATTCATATCTAAAACCAGATACTCGACTCACCAGAGAAGACTTTATGTTTTCACCCGAGAACCCAAAAATTATTCAAATGTAAAACTATTTTAAACAAAAAAATTACCATTTAAAGGATAGATTTACGTCGATAAATGAATAATAAATATAGAAAGTAAGTCATTTGTACATAAGAGATGGACTTATATATCAGAGTGAAAAGTGAAACGGTCAGTCTAAATACCGACTCCAAAAATTTTTCTTAAGATTACATGTGTGTGTGTGTGTGTGTGTGTGTGTGTGTGTGAGGAAGAAACGGGAACTATATGAGATAGTGGGAGGTCGATGACACAAGGGAGCTCGTGACACACAAAGAGGGACAACAGAAGAACTGGGCACAAGATTGAGTGGACGGGGAGTGAAAAGTTTTGAACCATGGGTGGTGAAAGGTCTTTGACAAGACGATGCACTTCTCGGGGGTGGAGGAGGAAACAGAGTAAACCGGAGGGTAACTGTGACCTGTGACAAAGGCAACCGGCCAAGAGGGATAAAACGGACGTCGGATACCACAGACAGAACCAAGAGGGGAACCGACAAAATCAGAGACCACCCAAAGAGAGGAAGACGGACGAATAGTTTACGTGTACTACGAGCACTGAGTCAGACACCTGGTAAAAGGAAATCCGACGTTCGTAAATGACTCATTGGACAGTTTATCGGACGTCACTCACTCCTCTGTCCTCAAGGGGTTCCTTGTTCAGTGAGTACTCAGGACAGGAACTCCTAAAATGACAGATGTCTACCGTTCATCCCCCTCGACCCCCTTCTCTATTTATGGTCGTGAAAGGTTCGGTGAGTCACCTAAAACTAACCCATCCTCACTATTACCCCTGTGTCTTCTCGTAGTGTTTGTGTCTACAGTCCATTCCTCCTGAAGGACTTTCTTCACCGTATTGTGAATCTGGACAACCCATCATGATCAAGAGTCCACTCCCCTTTTCCCACACTCTTTCATGAGATTTATCTTCCTTTGTACGTTTGTCTCCGTATTTCTACACACGAAACAAATAACCTCTTCCTTTACCGTTGGGTGAGGTCACAAGAACGGACCTCTTAGGGTCCCTGCCCCCTTAGACCACCCGGCGGCAGATACCCCAGCGTGTCTCAGCCTGTGCTGACTTCACTGAATCGAATCGAAACAAATTCCTTGGTGTTTATCGTGTCGTACCAATTCCGTCCCTCACCGTCTATACTAGTACCGAACCCTCTATTAACACCCGACCAAGCAATCCGTGGGAAGTACATCATAATTCAACAAACCCGGAATTGGGTTTCCGTCACTTCTTAAAGACGTGATAAAATTCCTTTCTCTTACTCTCAGTTAAAATCTTTTTAGTAAGAGGACGGTCTTTTCTTTGCACTCTTTAGTTATGATCGTCACTTTTACTTTAACCTCTTTAATAGCTCTTTTCTACCAGTGGACTTACTCCCGTCATCGGCACCGTGACCCCTCTTCGTCAACCTTACTTGATAAAACCTCGACTCTATTTAAACTAAGAGAGGTTCCTACTCTCTTTATGACCTAACTCACCTATCTGTTACCACAGTATCTACTTTATCTAGACGTGTGACACTCCCCTATCAGGAAACCTCTATAGGTCTGGGATAAACATGTACCCTGTGGACAGGTCCAGAAGCAAAGATTATCCGTCACTCGGGTTTGGATATATCTATGGTGTAAGACACAAGAGGTAAGACTTGAAAGAGAAAAGGAGAGTAGATAAGAGGGAGAATAGATAAGTACATCTAACAATGTTATGATAGAATTATTGGAGGGACGATTTCGGACGTGAGAAACTTGGGTGGAAGATCCGATCGACGATCTTTCTAAAAAGATTGGTGTCGAGTCTTGCGAAACCCTTGGTGGGGACCGGGTGTCGAGATGGAGACCATGGACCGTGTGTCACCTAAAATTACTAACGAACAACTCATCAAAGAAATCAAAATAAATCTAGTAGAGAACGGTCACTAGTTAAGCAAAAATAGTAGACCCTTAGTACCAGAAACCAAGAGAATTGTTAGTATATTTTCATATAAAAACGTTGTACTTAAATAACTACCCGTCAGACCAAAAAGTACATAACAAACTTATTTGAACCATTGGTACATAATTACTCTCGTCGTCTACATTAACTTAATTGGGTGTGAACCTACCCGTGTCTTGTGTTCGTCTTTAACGTTTAGACTCGTAGCGTGACACGGGTCTCATTTTAGGCTTCCGTATCGTACTTAAGTCTGAAACTCAGAATAAATGACACCCGTATTAACAAAAAACCAAAAAAAAAAAGACCTTTACGAACTAAGGGTCCCGGGGGGTGGGGGTGGGGGTGGGTTCCGTGAGAGACACTCTCCACCTCCCACCGCGAACCGAGTGAGGGTACTAAGACGACAGTTGAGTCTCTGCCTATTGTCGTACATCACATAACAAAGTAGAACGAAAAGAAAAATGAGGGACCTTACTGTCAAGAATCATAGAACTTTCTTTCTTCGAATCACTGAGGTAACCTTTATTTTGGAAACCAGAATCTTGTATATAAGAACGACATAAATTAATAAGTGACCTTTGATGACTCCGGTTTACTGAACAAAAGAAAACCAAGTTCTGCGTATGACCGATAACACCCTCGGTTCTAAATCGGTGTTTCGTCCTCCAGTATTCCTTTTTTGATTCCTAAGGGTTGTGTGTTACCAGTCCAGACCCCTCCTTGACCCTAACCTTTTTTATGGACTCTTTTTACGATTTGATTTCTCCAGTAAAGTCCTACCTTCATTAAGAAATACCATTATGAACAGAAGGGGACTAACAAGTCTCTTTTATTCATGGATCATGTCCAAGCCATTGTATTCTACACGAGGTATACAAATCGAGTCAGAAGTTCACTCTACCTACACAATAGTGTCTCTAAATCCTTGACCCTGAATCTCTTCATGATTCTCGAGGTGATCCAGTTTGTCGGTCCTCTGGTCGACTGAAACTTGAATACAAAACCGAAGGTTTAGAATCCGAGAAACGTAACACGTCGGAGGAAAGAGTCCCGAACCTAACACTACTTATGTTGTCCAGACAAGAAGGACTGTACTACCCATTTCCCCGTCTTAGTCTCCTTACGAATTTTCTGTGTCCTTCAACTACCCTGGTAGTTTGTTCACAAATATGAGTCAAGACTAAAAGGATTTAGATCGTACTAGTCTTCCAACAAGGATTTTCCTTCTCTCCACTGTTGAAGAAGGTAAAATGATGTCTGAAATATATTTATAGTGTCAAAGAAATAATCTAACATTTAGGAAACTTTTGACTCCGACAGAAAAAGGATATATAACAGTATATTGGTGTATAAACTAACGATGAGTGTCGTACGATAAATTTCCCCATTAGTTCGGACCACTTCCTTAGTGATGTTTCGAAAGGTCTAACGTCTACACCAGTAATCAAAGTCTGATCACTGTCCTCTTTACTGTTCGTCTTCTTAAAGTCTTCCAAGTTTTGGAGAACCGTAATATCGGTCTGTCTTCGTACGACAAGTAATTAGGATCTGGGATTTTTTCAGTCTATTCGATAAATTTATACGACGTTAATTGTCGGTTTTCTCATGTTTACTCTACAAAGACAATAATGAATATAGAAAGAGTCTCCTTCTGTATAAGTGTGACTTTTATTTTTTGTCAAGTAAAAGAGTCTACGACGACGACGACGATTCAACGAAGTCAGCACAGGTTGAGACACGCTGGGGTATCTGCCGTCGGTTGGTCCGAGGCGGCAGGGACCCTAAGAGGTCCGTACTTGTGACCTCACCCAACGGTAAAGGAAGAGGTTACGTACTTTCACTTTTCACTTTCACTTCAACGAGTCAGCACAGGTTGAGAATCGCTGGGGTACCTACATCGAGTGGTCCGAGGAGGTAGGTACCCTAAAAGGTCCGTTCTCATGACCTCACCCAACGGTAACGGAAGAGGTAAACGTCTACGATTTTTCGTAGTTTCGTTTCTCTCCCCGAAGGGTCCACCACGATCACCATTTCTTGGACGGCCAGTTACGTCTTCTGTATTCTCTGTAGTCAAGTTAGAGTCCAAACTCTTCTGAGGGAACCCCTCTCGTACCGTTGAGTGAGGTCATAAGAACGGACCTCTTAGGGCACCTGTCTCCTCGACCGTCCGATGTCAGACATCCCAACGTTTCTCAGTCTGTGTTGACTTCGTTGACGTGTGTCCGTTTCCTTCTCTTTAGAGAAAGTTATAAGTGCAAGTTGTAGTTGAGTGAGTCCAACTGCGACAGTAATAAAGGTAAAACACCTACCCCTTTGACTATGTGTCCGTCCTAATGTGGTCGATTCCTTCTCCTCTCACTTTTTCAACCGAATTTCGAGTTGTAAATCTTTTGATTCTAGTACCGTAGACCAGGGTAGTGAAGTACCCTTTATGTACCCCTTTGTCACCTTTGTCACAGTCTGAAATAAAAAGACCCGAGGTTTTAGTGACGTCTACCACTAACGTCGGTACTTTAATTTTCTGCGAATAAGGAACCTTCCTTTCAATACTAGTTGGATCTGTCGTATCACTTTTCGTCTCTGTAATGTAACGGTTGTTCCCAGACAAATCAGTTCCGATACCAAAAAGGTCACCAGTACATATCTACACTCTCAACCTGACACTTCTTGCGACTCACGGTTTCTTAACTACGAAAACTTGACACCACAACCTCTTCTGAGAACTCTCAGGGAACCTGACGTTCCTCTAGGTTGGTCAAGTAAGATTTCCTCTAGTCAGGACCCACAAGTAACCTTCCTGACTACGATTTCGACTTTGAGGTCATGAAACCGGTGGAGTACGCTCCTCAACTGAGTTTACCTTTTCTGAGACTACGACCCTCCCTAACCCCCGCCCTCCTCTTCCCCTGCTGTCTCCTACTCTGCCGACCTACCGTAGTGGTTGAGCTACCTGAGACCCTCAACCACTACCTGTCCTTCCGGACCGCACGACGTCAAGTACTCCAGCGTTTCTCAGCCTGTACTGACTCGCTGACTTGACTTGACTTGACTTCCTTCACGAACACGATCTCGACTCAAATTGTGACTTCTCAAACGAAGGTATGAAGCACAGGTATGGGACACGGAAAATCCCCAGTATCTAAGTATATCTCAAACGTTGACGTTTAGTTCATTCAAGATTCCTCAATAAAACGAGTGGACTGTGTCACAAAAATTATTCTTCTCTTAAATTTAACGGACACCGTCCCGGACGTGAGAGACAGGTTTTCTTAACGCTCGAGGTCCTGAGGGACAATGTAAGACAAACCGACGAAATACTTAAGATCAACAGACGGACGATGGACTCCCTGGACTGAATCACCGACACTATAACCGTTGGAAACACTTAAAGACCCACGTGACAGTAGTGTGTTACCCACGAGTTGTAGAGAATGAACTGAAAAAGAAAAGGACCACGTATTTCAATATGAACCAATGACAGGACAGAGGACCCCCGAAGTATAAAGACGCGACTTACAACAGAAAGGTCGGAACAGTCGAGGACCTCTCGTCCACGAAGTAGGACATAAGCCATAAACAAGAGAACGACTCTTATTTCCTGAAATTAAAGTTGGAGGGTTCTCATCTCCTTTTCTAATCCGTACGAAGAGTTTAAGAGACCAACATTTATAATTTCTTTTTTTCAGTAGTCTATACTAATATTTATGTACTCGGGTCACAGACCCCCGAAAGGCGTGTCAGTCGGGAGACCGACACGCAGTCTGGTGCGTTACCTTAAGAACGACGGGTGTCGGACGTGTATTTCCCCGTGTCTTTGGTTCATAGGGAGTACGTGATTGCCCCACGACTACCTCCGTTACTACTCGGAAATTTTATTTAATTCCTTGAAAATTGTAAAGTTCCCCTTTTAACCGTCAAAGGGTTCACCGTATTAATGTTCTGTCACACATTACACATTAATTTGAATTGATACTTCATTTACTAACCTTATTTCGAACCACCGTGTAGTAAAAAAAAACAAGGGGATCACGACTGTCTAGGGAGGGAGGGGAACAGGGACTTTACCGAAATGTCGTCGTTAACGAGGATTAAAAAAAAATTACTTTAATATACAACGGTCAATTTGTGTCTCAAAAGTACATTTCCTTGTAAAAAATAATCCCACTACAAAAGAAAGATCCAATAGACCCCGTGTCTTAGGTATCCTATTGTTCCTGGAGTTCCGTTTCGGAACGACCCTGAAATTAGAAACAGATTAATAAGTAAATTTATGAAATCAGAAATGAAAAATAAAACTGAGAAAGAAACTGGTTCCAGACGTCGGACTTCCGAATAAAAACACATGTCAAAAAAGTACAAAATTTTTATCACCGTAATTAAAGTAACTAACACTTATTGGTTCGACAATGACGGTTTGTTAGTCCTGGGGAACTCTCACACTTACATAGACTAATCTAAATGATTAACGTGACCTTTCGTCTTAAAGACTGAAGGTTTAGGTCACTAAACTTACCTTATGAAGTCCGGAGTCCTACTCTAGTAACAAGTCGTGCTCGAACCAAAATAGAGTCTGTTGGGCAGTAGAATCCTCACTTCCGTCCAAGGTGTGCGCACTTATTAACGATCTATCTCGTCACGTAGACGGGACTCAGGAGTGGTGGACCCAAGAAAGCCATGGATGAAGTCATTGACCCTAGACTTCGTCCAGATTTGGACCATCAATGAACAAGGCAAAAGGAGACGTGGTTGGGTTCGACCCATAATCCAAACCTTGAAAAATGACTCGATATAGATTTCCCAAAAACAACAACAACAACAAAAATTTGACATTTTGTATCACCCTAAAATTTTGTGTTCCTACCTAACGAACTATTTTCTTTTACATTGGTTTGTTATCTTCCTTGAGATACGTCAACTGTGTCATGTTTGCTCCGGGTCACACTTAACGTTCCAATCTTTGACGTCCGTCGGAGTACACACCTACTGCGACACGAGTAATCCCATAGTCGATTTGGGAATCAGTTGTGCCCGACAGGACCCAGATAGGAATCTGGGTCAGTACAGAAGAGTAAGGAAGAGGTGTAGGTAAGAAAGAGTCAGGTGTAACAGGTTACAAACAGAGTAATAAGATCAATTTGTTTATGTAAAAATAACTCATGGACGAGACACTGTCCAACAGAGGAAAGACGACAGTAGTCGATTCAAGGGGAAAATTTATACGTGAAAGATGGAAGTAACACCTCCCGACTCATCGACGACACGACTCCCATACCACACCGACGAGGAGAAAGACGACATCAACGACACGGTACGACATTTCAAGGTTCTCGACGAGAAGTGAAAACGGACAGGGAAATTCTCCACTTTTCAAAGACCCTTAGGGGAGAGAGGACACATAGATTCACCTTTCACAATATCCGGAGAAATCGAGAAATTCAATAAAAATTTATTACCTGTAATAAAAATCTAGCCAAAATCCAATTGTCTTTTTAATTCGTCGTTCATGGTTCTCAAGGGTATATAATGGTGAAGTCAGGGAGAGGGTGTGTCAGAGAGTACAAAAATTGTAGAACGATTAATTACACCGTGAAACAACCTAAATTACTTCGGTTATAGGATGACAGAACGATATTAACTGATAATCAAGGTCCTAAAAAAAAAAAAACAGGAAACTTTCTAACATCTATTTATTAGTACACGTGGTTGTCAAAATAAAGAAGAAAGAGTTAGGCACATGAAAAGTATAGGAAAAGAATAGAATAACGTAATCGATCCTAAAGGTTATTCTACAACTTATTCAGTCTTCCTTATAGGTCGGAATTAGGACTACAATCCCCCTTTCTCAATTCAAAAAAAAAATGGTAATTCCTACAACAATCGACATCTCAAAAATATCTACAAGAAATAGTTCAACTACTTCAAGGGGAACCAATAATCAAACGATCCTGACGGTATTGTTTTGTGCACCACCGAGTCTGTTATCTTTGTATAGGAAATTGTTAAGACCTCCGACCTCCAGACTCCAGTTCCACGGTCACCCAACCAAGGAGAACTCCGGAGAAAGGAACCAAACGTCTGTTCCCGGAAGAATGACACAGGAGGACACCGGTAAGACGACACATGAGTGTAGGGACCACAGAGGAAGAGAAGAAGAATATTCCTGGAGTCAACATAACCTAAACTCGGGGTACGTTGACCGGAGTAAAAGAACGACGAAATTTTCGAAATAGAGGGTTATATTAGTGTCAAACCTTCTGGCTCCCAATCTGAAAATCGTATGTGCGACCCCATCCCTCTCTATGACAAGTCAAGTATCGTAAGACAGATGAAACATGTAAGGTCCACGTAAGGTTAGAGACCCAGACCATGTCCGTATGGAGTAAAATAACGAGAAACGTCTATAACCACCGTAATAAAAAAATTGATTAATTTACAAACTCCGTTGAGAGACAGTTTGTTCAGATAGTTATAAAAAGATTATCGTAGACAAGGAAAACACAGAGAAACCATTAAGAACATTATGAAGTTTGAAATATTCCAAAAAGTAGTAATAGTATAAAATATTATATATTATACACTAGTCAGTAGAATCTACAATGATAACATTATCAAAACCCAACGTACTTGGTACCGACATATTCTACTGTTTGAAGTCGTTATTTACGATATACAAAGGCCTGACTTCAACCGGTTAATTATTGGGATGTTACCGGACATTTACAAGTCCTCTTTCCTTCGCAATGTACAGAGAGTCAAATTTAGTTTTCGATTTTTATTAATTCGAATCAATCCTTCTATATAACTTTCGACAACAACAAGTTAACGTATAGACTGAGAAACACTGGGGTACTTGACGTTGTGCGGTCCGAAAGGACAGGAAGTGATAGAGGGTGTCAAACGAGTCTAAGTACAAGTAACTTAGGCACTATGATAGATTAGTAGAGTAGAAGACGACGGGAGAAGAGGAAAACGGAAGTTAGAAAGGGACGTAGTCCCAGAAAAGTTTACTCATCCGAGAAGTGTAAGTCCACCGGTTTCATAACCTTGAAGTCGAAGTCGTAGTCAGGAAGGTTACTTATAAGTCCCAACTATAGGATATCCTAACTGACCGAACTAGAGGAACATCAGGTTCCTTGAGAGTTCTGGAAGAGATCGTGGCGATAAGTTTCCGTCTATCCGGTTTTCGATACGGAGAACTTGGTCAATCAGTTCAACACTTACATCTTCTTTTGAAAAACTTCCTTTAATTTCCACGATGAGGGTAATTGTGTACCTAGTATTGTTTCGATCTGTCTGAATAACGACTATACCCTTTTCAAAATCACCAGACCTATCTGCTAGTTTGGTCGGTGTTGTAAGGGAAATTCTGTTTCTGATTAAGTCTCGTTCCGAGATTGAAAGAAGTTAAGACATCTCCGACTCTCTCCACTCCTTCAACGTCTTCTTTCCAAACTTTGATCGTTTTCAACTAAGTACTCCAAATTCCTTTCTTCAGTAGAGGTAGTTTTACGTTCCCATTCGTGTTCACGACTACATCTTCGACGTCGTTCAATAGGTCTTCTAGATCGATTCTGTCACTTACTTCCACTGATATGGTTTGTTCTCTAAAAACTACTTCTGTTTTATCCGAAGACAACCTTCTTCTACGGTAGATCCTGAAAGTATCGATCTCTCCCCTTTAGTTCAAAGTTTCTTACGGGAAAAATCCACGATTACGTCGACCACTGAACTACTTTTACGAGTAAATGGTAAGACTTTTAGACTCCCGGGACTTCTTAAACATTATGATTCAGATGATACGGACATGAGATAATCACCTTGTTGTTTCGGACATAACGTCGAACAAACAAATGTCGTACTGAAGGACTTATAAAATTCGAACACAACTGTGGACGACGGGTCTTTTCTTTTAAAGTAAAGTTTTAATATGACCAGTAACTGTTAACTGGATTCTCGACACCACCTCTCATTACAAAAGTACGGACGATTGTGTGGTAGGTAAGACGTCGGGTACCTAATTCCTCATTAAAGGTAAAAGTTCAGAATAGTAAATTCTTTATGTAATGTACTCCGATATCAACGGTATCTGTCACTGAGGAGACAACAATAGAGATTTAACTTTTAAAAGACCTTTCCTAAACGGTAAGACCTACGGTATTCCTTTCAAACACTAAGTACCCTTCTCCAGTTTTATAGTTGTAACTGTCCTCAAACCTTCTTCGACTAAGGTTGAGAGTACCTACTGAAAGTCCTCAAGTCCTCAAGTCACCTCCTTCATTGTTGTCTACACCACCTTTGTCCTTCTTTTGATCTTAGTCTTCACCTCAGACTTCTACACCGACTTAACGACGTTAGAGTATTATTTGGAAATTCTCTGTTTTAGGAATACCTACTCGTTTCTTTCACCGAAGAATTCCACCTTAGGAAACGACCACCTCTACGACACTTCCAACGACTTTACTGTTGTTTCACAAATCTTATAGTATATTTGAATCTTACTTCGTCACCGTACCAAACTCTCTTGACTGAGATTAAAACTTTCTTCAAGATGACACCCATTTACGATAGTTTGTCGTAACGTACGATGTCTTCTTAATAAGTACTTTCCTCCTCAGTTAGTTACCCCAGCTGAATTAACAACAAAATTCTTTAACGGTGTCGATGGAGTCGGAAGTCATTGTGGTGTGACCAGTCAGTCGTGAGTAGTTATAGATCCGTTCTTGGGGTTCTCGTTTTTCTAATACTGAACGACTTCCGAGTCAACGACCAGTCTTAAACAATCGTTAGTTTATATAAAAATTTAATTCTATGCATGTAATAAAAAATCTGTGTTACGATAACTCGCGAATTATCTGATATCATATCACATTTGTATTGAAAGTATACGTGACCTTTTAGTGTTCAAACACACTAATCGAAATAAAACCATAAACGAAATAACGTCACCAAACCTTGGTTTAGAAATTATAGACACTCCCAACAGACATGTACGACAAAGGAGAGGTCCCTTAGACGAGGGGAAAATCGGTACATGGAACCGAGAGTGAAGGAGATCTAAGTCCCACCGGAGAAGAGTGGTGGTTTATATTCTAACATTAAAGTAGGAAAAAAAGGGTAGGTGGAATGGAGGAAACAGAATGAGGTTTACATTACGACAAATGCACGAGATGTAGTGAATAGACAATTCACCCACGGACTTAGCTCACCCACGAATACAAGACGGAGGACCGGTCTAGCGGTCAGTGGGGTTCCATTCTTCGGTGTCTCTACTTAAAAATAGACCTTATACGATTGACGTTGACAGGAAGACAGGAAACAGGTAAGAGCTTATCTTTGGTTTAATCGTCAATATCTCCATACGGGGTTCCACCGGAACGGAGTCTCTACGACTACGAATATGAACCTACTTAGTGACGACTGAAAGTAAAAATTTAACATAAGTACACTGATCTCAGATCGGTCATAGTCGTCGGACTGATGGTTTAGTCTTTCGTAAAACACAACCATATTATCTTAAATCTACCATCACAAGGACTTACAGGGTAACAGAAGTCATTTTTATCGAAAGGGGAATCCTTGACACGTCATGTGGACCATGTGGGTCTTCACAAACTGTAACAGTCCATCGAAATTAAAAATAGAGTTAAAATAGTTAAAAAGGAAACAGAACTCCTTTTTCTGATTCTAAGGTTTTAAATCATATTTATCATCTGTTATAAAAAGAACATAAACTATTTCATCGACTTCGTGATAATCATTGTCTATATTGTCGGAATTGTCGAATTAAAGAGAGACTAAATAACTTACGATAAGACATTTATTCATGTTCCCAGGAATATGAACCTCCGAAAATCTTCTGTGTCTATATACAGTAAGTATGGATAGGTATTTGAACACTAATGGTTCTAGTCCCTTCAGTCAGCCGACGTGGAAGTAAAGAACTTACCACCACAAAGACACGGTGTCCCGAGAACGTGTACGGCAAGGGTAACAGAGTCGGGGTGAAAAGAGACGGGTATGAAGGAGCGGGTGTATTGAGAGTAAGAAATCATGAAGTAGGACTTCCGAGGAGAAAATAACTAAAAGAAAGGAACAATGAAGGATATCTCGTGACTGAGTTAAACCTTAAGATATTAATGTACAAAATAATAAAATAGTAGTAAAGAGAGTTTATTCTGTAAAAACTCGTCCCTGGAAAAAGGAGATCCTTGGATAACAGTCGTTTCGACTCCTTGACTGGTTTCCACTAAGACCCGTCCTTCTCTCTCCGCGGACTCACTACACTCTGAAACAAACATGATCTTACGGAATCTTCACCTTTCTCCTCCTTACTTCGAAGAGACTTAGGTCTTAAAAGAATTAACGTAAACCATTAAACATGAACCCGAAGGGACCACCAAGTATACCATTTCTTAAACGGACGTTACGTTCTCTGGACCCAAGTTAGGGACCCAACCCTTCTAGGGGACCTCTTCTTTACCGTTGGGTGAGGTCCTAAGAACGGACCTCCCAAGCCACCTGTCTCCTCGGACTACCCGATATCAGGCATCCCAGCGTTTCTCTTCCTGTATTGACTCGTATGAAGGTATCCGTAAGAAGGGAACTCTCGGATGTTCCCTTGGGGGGAAGGACGAGAGCAGTGGTAGTATGGGGCACCTTCCACGTCGAAACATCTGGAGTCCTCACCGACGACGGGACCGACCCTTCCGTCGGACCTCGACACCCATCAACCCTGTCCAACCACGAATGATGAGTGAAGAAAAAGGACGACCCTTTTTACAGTTCCTGTATATCTAAAAGGAAAAGGTAGGATCCAAGTCTACCCGGGATACTTACTAAAAAATTCTGATACAAAAAAATCGCGTCAAATTCCAAGTATCTTTTTGACTCCCCTACCATGTTACTACAGGGTACATATAGGACGGGGGTGTGTACGTGTCGGAGGGGGCGATTGTTATAGGCATAGTCTCACCATGAACAAGGTCAACTACTTGGACGTGACTACGTAACACTAGTGAGTTTCAGGCGTCAAAAGTATGTCAAGTGCGAACAACATGTAAGACACCCAGACCTGTTTACATATCCCTGTACATAGGTAGTGATACCATAATATATCTCATAAACGTGACGGAATTTGTAATAGACACGAAACGGAGAGAAAAGGGAGTGACGGGAGTAAGAGGGGACCGTTCTTAAATAGAAAAATGACAGAGATATCAAAATAGAAAGGATCTTACAGTGTATTAACTTTAGCACTTTTAGTACTGAAATAGTCTAACCGAGGAGAGTGAATCATTATACGTAAATTCAAAGAAAGTACCGAAAAGTACAGAACTATCGAGTAAAGAAAAGTCGTCACTTATCATAAGACAGTAGACCTATATAACGTCAAGTAAATAGGGAAGTGGATGAGATTCTGTAGAGTCAACGAAGGATCAAAACCGTTAATTCTTGTTTCGACGTCATTTGTAGATACCTATCCGAAAACATACTTCTATTCAAAAGTCGAGGAAGTCTATTTATAGTTTCTTACACCAGTGACCTGTCTTATTATACTCATACAAATCAAAATAAAATTTTTAGTGGTTTGCCAGAAAGTTTCACCGACATGACAAAACGTAAAAGTGATCGGTACACATTCTCAAGGATAACGAGGTGTAGGAGTGATCGTAAACCAAAACAGTCATAAGACCTAAAACCACCACTTTACTAAAATTACCATTAAGAGAGGGTAACGAAACCCCTCATATTTCTCTATGTTCGAAGAAGCTACCACCAAATATTTATATAGTTATTTTATGTAAAATTCGTTTGTCCGAGAAAACTGAATTAAGGAAAAGATCATTACCCGAACTTCACTTTTCAATCACTTTCACAATTAACGAGTCAGTACAGGTTGAGTAACGCTAAGGTACATGGCATCGGACGGTCCAAGGAGACAGGTATCCTAAAGGGTCCGTTCTTACAACTTCCACTAACGGTAAGAGAAGAGGTCCCCTAGAAGGGGTGGGTCCCTAGTTTGGACACGGAGAACGTAACGCCCTTCTAAGAAATGGTAGAGTTGTGGTCCTTTTGAGATGTCCTTTATTAAAGTATTCATGCGTTTTGTTAACGACACGTTCTACAAATAGTAATCGAAGTTTATTGTACGTCAAATCTCCTGGAAACTAATCGTCCTCCACAGACGTGTGTTCTCATACTCACTTCCTTGTCTTGAACCGTGGGGACATTTACGTTTATGTCGGTCCGTCGACGTAAAGAAACGGAACCGTCGAAATTCACGTAATTCTCGACACAGTAAAAAAAAAAATTTCTTTCCTAAAACTTTACTTCCTTTTTTATCAGAAACCCCCCGATATTGTTGACCCTCCAGTAAATAGAGGGATTATGAATGTGTGAATTGTGACAGTACATTCGAATAACCTTTGTTCTCGCCGGTGAAAGAGAAACCAGGGGTGTACATGGAGTCCACCGTGTTCTCCTCGAACCAAGTAAGGTTTCCCGTCGAACCCCGATCAGTTCAAACGAAGGACCCTTTTAGTGTTCGTAAGTAACGAAATCGGACGTTATGACAGAAGGGGAGAGGTGGGAATAGAAATCGTTAGAAACAATTAACATCTCATTAATCTTCTTTACAGGGATAATTAGAACGATATGTCCTTAGGAAACTCAGAAAAAAAGGGGTAAAAATTACAAAATGGACTTTCGTAGTATTTTTTAACCCACAGGGAGTGACGAGTCATCATTTCTTAGGTAGACAGTCACGTTCTCTATGTCTAAGTTAGGGACCTAACCCTTCTAGAGGACTTCTTCCTTTACCGTTGTATGAGGTCATAAGAACGGACCCTTTAGGATCGGACCGTCTGATGTCAGGTACCTCAGTGTTTCTTAGTCTGTGTTGAATCGTTGATTGTTGTCGTTTAGTATTTTAATTGAATCCCTGTCCGAGTAGTATTCCGTTCATTTAACCCCAAACATACCTTCCTGACAAAGGTCCTTGTCCCCTGAATCTAGTCTCGACCACGGGTTACACGTGTTTTCTCTTCCTTGGATACCCTCGTAGTGATGGATCCTTTGTCCTCATCGGAAGAGAAAGTGCTGGAGTTGAACCCTACGACCTGAACTTCCGGAACCTTACAACGAGGAGGAGACGGGGTTAGTGGATTCGGGTTTTCCCCTCTAAGACACGGTGGGGAAGTACCATTGTCCTCCCACTCTTCATCTCGGACCACCCATACACCTCCCGTATAAGGAAACGATACCTTCGACCAAGGGTCTGTGTAGTGTCTGTAAAAAGAAGACGACCAAAAGTAAAAGTCGTAAATATCCTTCGCAAATATCGTTTATGAACGGTTCACAAAAGGCATTTGTAGGTTGATTCCTGTAAAAAGTGTGTAAGGTTACGAGACATTTACAAACAAAAGTGTTACGTGTTTCTTCCACTTATGTGTCAAAGGGACTCGTCTGGAAACTTTACACCCGAAACCAGGTCTCTCTTAAGGGAAGACTCAAACAGGAAGTAGACCGGTACAACAGGCACGTGTTCGTCATCAAAGAGTTCTCTTAAAGATTTACTTCAAAAGGGGAGACGAACCTAAGGATCGACGTACCGACCTACCGTTCATTGAAGACCCAGGACTCATGGGGGTACTACTTCTTTCCTCACTCCAGGCTCCAACGACCCTCGTATGTCTTCAGCAACGAAGACTTTATCCTACCCCTTACACCCACTGTCCCCTATTCTTCTACTAATCTTGAGTCCTACGTACACTTACATGTCTTTATTATCTAATACCTTTGAGGGTACAAGTTAAGAGTGGTCGATCACCAGTGGTATTTCCTACCACTCCCTGGGAGTCACCCGGACCGACCTCAACATGGGATGTGATAAGTAAGAGAACAAACTATTAACAAGTAATTACTCGTGATCAGAAACCTTCCTGACTACGACTTCGACTTTGAGGTCATGAAACCGGTGGAGTACTCTTCTCACCTGAGTAACCTTTTCTGAGACTACGACCCTCCCTAACCCCTGTCCTCCTCTTCCCCTGCTGGCTCCTACTCTACCGACCTACCGTAGTGACTGAGCTACCTGTACTCAAACTCACTTGAGGCCCTCAACCACTACCTGTCCCTCCGGACCGCACGACGTTAAGTACCCCAGCGTTTCTCAGCCTGTACTGACTCGCTGACTTGACTTGACTTGACTCACAATACATACTAAGACGACATCACACCCTCTAGGTGTCCACTGATTGTACACCAAAGACTGGAATTTCCGAGTCGGGGTAATCCCCTTTATTCCGTATATGCTTTTAACTCTCACTTTCAGCGAGTCAGTACAGGCTAAGAATCGTTGGGGTACCTGACATCGGGCGATCCGAGGAGACGGGTACCTTAAGAGGTCCGGTCTTATAACCTCACCCAACGGTAAGAGAAGAGGTCCCCTAGAAGGGTTAGGTCCTTAGCTTAGGTTCAGAGTGGGTAATGTCCACCTAAGAAATGGGTAACTCGGTGTAAACCTCGTCCTTCACTCTTCACGTCACTCTTTACTCCATTTAAGGAGTGTCTATTTCCCTACTCCAAAATCTGTTTCCTTAACGTATTCTAAAATACCTCTTTCATCGTGACCGAACCCAGGTTTCCTCTTCCTGTTAAATCTGTCCGTGTCCTCCTCTCCCCCGCCGTCCCTCCACAGTCCCCTTCGTCGAGACCTGACGCCCCTTGGGCGTAGACCTGGATGAAGATTTCTTCCCGACAGAGGATCGTCTCTGGAGAGTAAGCCGTCTTCATCGGTTTCGAACCCTACGCATACATCTTAGTCTATATTACTCTACTTGACGTAGATTTTTCGATCTAAATTATCGTCCATCTAAAAGAAAAGTGTACGGAAATTGAACTTCATTTTGTTACATACTGGATTAAATTAATCTAAAATTATTTATTAAAAGGGTAACATCGATTGAATTATACATATATTAACCTTTTGACTGGGAGAAAAGACAAACTTTTACGAAGACGTTTCCGGCTAAATACTGACAGAAGGAGTGGAAAGGTAGGGAAGTACAGGTATGAAGGTTTTGTCTCACTTAAATATTTAGACATTCGGTTCACTCTTTTGTCCACACTAGATAAAGTAGTGATCGAGAGGACTTTACACAAACAAATCATTTCGTTCAATATAGGTTTATGTAAAGTCTGTTTATATACACCTCACATTGTATCGAAATTCTGACGTTATTGACAATTCTGTCACCACTGTTAAAGAGTCATTCTTTAGTCCGAACTCTTTACAGTTCGGATTAAAAAGTAGATTTTCACTGACAGTCTGTTACGGTTTGTAGAACCACAGAAACATAAGGTGACTTCCTCTGTCCTCCGTAAACATAAGTCATTACGTTACGACTCACTCAGTTTTAAGACGGAAAACAAGTACACTAAATAACGATTATAACGGGTTCTATGTCTCCCCGAAGAGACGGAAGTAGGCCGTAGGTAAAGGGTCAACATTAATTAGAAATAATGTAAGGTATCGAGTGGAGACCAAACCTTACAATTTTTCTACGAAGTCTTATCAGACCTTAGTCAAAGAAGAGGTTCAAAGTGGGAGAACTACTTCGATTCGGACGGACGGGTGACGTAGAGTATACATGGAAGTAGGGTCTTTCAGGATAAAGACACATTTTTTTACGTTTGTTATATCTTCCTGTGTTTTCTCCATGTATCGTTCACTTATAGACGGGATGTTCACTTATAGACTGGACGGTAGGAAAACACAGAAGGTTTATCTAATGTTCAGGGATTTTTTCCATAAAATAAGTACACATATAAAAATCGTAGATCGTTCAATGAATCGTTATTAGTTACGAATTTCTTTACGAACAACCTACTTAGTTAGTCAGTTTCCCATACTCCCTCTCACTCCGATTTTAAGTCTACTATGTAAACCCCTTCATGAAACGAAAAGTTTTACACTAGAAACCTGGTCGTAGTAGTCGTAGAAGACCCTTGACCAACTATTACGTCCTGGAGTCCGAATGGGATCTGACGACCTAGTCTTAGACATAAAATTGTTCTAGAAGTCCACTCGTCACTCACGAACTTTCAAACTCGGTTGGATGTCAACAGGAGACAAATAGACGTTATATTAAATTTTACACTCGAAAGTGTTTATTTACGTTCCTTTCGATACACTAAACGTAAATACGGTATACGTCGCCTCGGGAATAAGTAGTTCACATATGACCCCCGAAACATTCCGGAAGTACAAAGTGAGGGAACTCACACCGACAAAACCCCATAGGACATCCTGACAGTAGGATTCGGTAAAACCTTGATAGAGGAAATCACGGGTATAGACCAGTCAGGATTCGGGGTCAAACCTCTGTCTGTGTAAAGTACAGTGGGTTCTTTGGCAAATTTGACGTCACATCTTTAGTATGGAACGACCGTATAGTGTAAAATTGATAATGAGTTACAGACTCCACACCAAAGGAATACACATTGTACAGGACGGAACTACCGAATACTTCGGATTTCCTCAATTTTGCGAATTGTCAAACGTGTATCATTAGTCAGGTATATATAAGTGAGAAAGAAAAGGGGTGACTCCGTTTTAAGTGTATTGTATTTTAATTGTTAAAGTCTCACTTGAAAATTCACTATAAACCATATAAGTGATACAATACGTCTGTAGTGGAGACAGACCAAAATTCTGTATTTAATAGGAGTAGGACTTTCCTTTGGTATATGGGTAATTCATCAACAAGGGGTAAGAGGAAGGGGGGTCGGGGACCGGTGATGGTTGACGTAAGAGAAAGATACCCAAAATAAAGTGAGAATAATTATTTTAAAAATAATCAGTGTCTTTTAATTTTTTTGTTTTTTTTAGTCTAAAAATTTAAAGAAAAAGAAAGATGAGAGTAACGAAAAGTGTAGGAATTTTTGTCCTCCAAACGATTACTACCTTTGACCTTCCTCTCTGCACCATATTGAAATTTTTGTCACCAAGTATTTTACACCAGGGTTTAATCGTCGTAGGTGTAACGGATCCTTGAACAATCTTTTACATCTAAGAACCCAAACGGGGTCTTCTCGACTTAGTATTGAGACTCCCACCCCGGATCGTTAGACTCAAAATTATTCGAAGGTCTACTAAGATTACGGACGAAGTCAATCTCTTGGTGACGAAATTTATTTGGTCTGCAACGGAGAGGTCCGCAGATACCCAGTGCTGTGAACGGAAGTGTGGAAATGGTAGGAACCCGGGTCCTTGTGTACATGACCCGATCCTCTCCACCAGAAGGTTGGACCTCTCTCCTCTAGAAGGTTGGACCAAAGAGACTACGTCCGTAGTCGATCCCTTAAAGAGGACGATAGGAGACCGGGGACCTTGTCAGTTGTCTCGACAACGGAGTTGAAGGAGGTCACTGTCACCGTAGTAACACGTCCGTGTCTACGTTTGTGTTCAGTAGAGACGATAATGAATTAGGAAAGGGGAGAACCACGAGGGACTGAAGTACAAATTTCCCTCCTGAAAAGTCGTCGCACACCTACACTAACGAACGACACAAAGTGTGTAGGATAAAAACAACGTGATATAGTTTCACGTCCGTCGTAAAGAAAAACCAACTAATTACAAGGTAAACTCCAGATAATATTTGGAGGTCCGAAATTAATGATGTGGTAATGGGTCAGTTAAGGAACGGTAAAATATAAATACCGGAAATAATACGGAGACATACACGTCAACGGATTAAAATAAGACCTTCTTAAAGTGGAGTAATTGACCCAAAATATGGTAAGAAGAGTAAACAGGTCTAACAATAAATAGAGTCAAGGGACACACACGAAAGGTGAAACCAAAAAGTGGTCAGACTGGGAAAAATGTATGAAAAAGAGGAAAAGGACTCTACGTAACAAGAAAACGAGAACCTTTGACGAGGAATTCATAAACGTTTGAGAAGACGCCTACCAGAAAAGGAACCACTAGACAATGAGGGTGAGGTTGAGACCAACGAGGTAAACTTAACGAACCATAGTGACCGGGAAGCCTTCCGGATCTCCAGACCGAAAAGTCGGGACCCGGATGGTACCTGTCACTAGAGATTTCCCGGTAGATTCCAAGTCCCTTCTTCAACAAAAGAGAAAGAATTTCGGATACGACGATTTTTATTAAAAATTTACTTGAGATTTTACGAAACGATTGTGAAGGAGGAAATTAGGGGGGTCATAGAGGTTTCTTAAATCTCAAACCAAGTGAACGAAAACATAAAAGAATGTAAGATAGGGTATGGACGATTCAGTTTGAGACCCCCTCGTTGGGTCGACAGACACAAATTATTCGGGGGTTTATTAAGGCTACGAGTGAGTTCAAACTCTTGATGGTAATATTTTTCTACGACTTTCTTGAAGTCCTTTGGATAGATTCAGTCTTTATAAATAAGGTGGGTGTAAGAATGAAAGGGTTTCTCGTTCTAATTAGTAAAGTTATGGTAAACACTGACCAAAAAACAACGAACTAAAAAAAAAGTTGTAGAAATGGGATCTCAATACTCTTATAAAGTCATTCTGTTCTCGAATACGTTAATGATATTATTATCATCTAGTCAGCAGAGGGAGTAACTCATAAACTCTACAGAGTCCGTGACTTTAGAAATGGAGGTGAAAGACAAAAGTAAATTAGAAATGTCGGGAAACACCCACCCATAAGGATAAAGACAAAAACACCCTCTTTTGACTCTAATTCTTTCAATAATAGTTCAGTGGTTTAGATAATCTTCATCTACGTCCCTTTGGTATAGACAGATGTCGGCAAAAGATCAGTAAACAATGGAACAATTCCTGAAAGGACTAGTTTCGACATAATATTAATAGAGTGGGAGAGGAAAAAGTCATTCTCAACCATAGTACACAAAGTCATCCTTAGTCATTGGTCGTTACACACGAAATCACAATCTGTGGGATTCAGGAACTCGACCCAGACGAATAAAGACACAATGTACTTGGGACCCGTTTAATATGGTGTAGAAAAACGAAGTCAAAGAGGTAGACATTTCACCCTGTTACGTCATAAGGACAGAGTGTCATCATGTACACGGAATTTACTGTATTACACTTTAGTAAATCTTGTTTCAGACCCTTTATCTTCAAGAACTATTTATAATCCAAGACAAAGAGAAAAAGAGGGTAAAACAGACACGGAAATTTCGATAAATGAGACCTCGAGTGATACGAACAGACACTTCTTCACCAACCACCATCTAACCCGTCTGACAGGCGGACCCTAAGACTAAACGAGACCAAATAAAAGGACGAACCGTATGAAAGATACCAACATTATAAGGAAACAAGAGACGTGTGAATTTTAGTATAATCCCTAAACCGTACAGACAAATTAAAAATCCCTGAACGAGTTTTAAGTACTAGTACTAATTCCAGAACACGTCGAGTAAACTCCATCGAGTCACGAGAAAGACCTCTTCCGTTACCGTTGGGTGAGGTCATGAGAACGGACCTTTTAGGGTACCTGTCTCCTCGGACCATGCGACGTCAGGTACCTCAGCGATTCTCAGCTGACTCTGAAGTGAAAGTGAAAAGTGAAAGGACGTAACCTCTTCCTTTACCGTTGGGTGAGGTCACAAGAACGGACCTCTTAGGGCCCCTGCCCCCTCGGACCACCCGACGGCAGATACCCCAGCGTGTCTCAGCCTGTGCTGGCTTCACTGAATCGTCGTCACGAGAAATATTTCGAAAGGAAGACTGAAAGACCATTATTAGTGGTAATAGAAACCATGTTTCCCTTTACATCCTCCACCAAGCGAGAACAGAGGGTTTAGAGACACCTACATTCTGGGGGGTCCCACCGGAATGTGCAACTAAGTCTTTTATAGACCTACAGCTACTACTCTAGATTCCCGATTGTGAAGTAAGACCCCACAAGGTACTAAGACAATGATTACATCTTCATGGCGACACAACCCCCACCCCCCCCTGAACAACTATGTCATTTCCAGAAAAAAAATTAATAAATAACCAAACTGTACCCTCTTCTAACCGTAAAAGAGACCACCCACTTCTCTGTTCAAAAACGTCTCGAACACCCCAACTGTTCTGAGGTTCCTGTCCAAGGATACCACTGACATTGACAAACCAGAACCCTAAAATACCGGGTTTGATAGTCTGACACTGAACACAAAGTCCCAGGAAAGAGTAACAGACATGAACATATACCTCTTCCGTCACCGTTGGGTGAGATCATGAGAACGGACCTTTTAGGGTACCTGAGTCCTCGGACCATCCGACGTCGGGTACCCCAGCGTTTCTCAGCCTGTGCTGACTCGTTGAAGTGAAAGTGAAAAGGGAAAGTACGTAATCTCTTTCTTTACCGTTGGGTGAGGTCACAATAACGGACCTCTCAGGGTCCCTGCCGTCTCGGACCACCCGACGGTAGATACCCTAGTGTGTCTCAGCCTGTATTGACTTCGCTAAATCGTCGTCGTCGTCGTCATCGTCATGAACATATTGGAGCACATATTGAACATATTGGAGCATATATTGAACATATTGGGGTACCTTCTACGGACGGACTTATGTCCGTGGAGCCTGGAAGATAGAACATAAAGACCACATTCATCCAAGTGTGTGACAGGAACCACCGGACACTCCTCTGGAACTCCGAAGGACACTGTGAGTCTCGCTTCACCGCACTTGTTCTTCATAGGTGTCTACTCTCCTCTACCTCCTTCAGGGACTCCGAACGAGGTCCCGACCGATGTCCCTTTCGTCTTACTTGGCCTGAGTGGGGTCTACTCCGCGTGAGTACTTTTCCACCTCCTTTCACACGGTCCCTGTTACATTTACAGTCGTAACACTACGACTCCGATTCCACATTCCCACCAGGGTCCTCGGTCTCTTCCCGTCAAATGATCTCACACCGACCGGAACAAGAGTCGAGAATTATCAGTGAGGGTTCGGTTTCTCCAAAGAGTAGCCGTGGTTACGTCTTGAGTTTTACGTACTTTTGTTTCGGACATCCCTGTGAGACGTGTTTCAGTAAGTGGGCTCATTAACAATGACTGGGAGTCCCCTATTTACTCGGTTCTCTCTTGGAATATGGAAACAGATCCTCCCCGACCCTAAATATCTGGGTGAAGTCACTCTATCTCCTTTTAACTAGTTTCAAGGGAATCGGAGAACTCTGTACTTTAGGTAACTCAAAGTACCGTTTCACATACACTTCCGTTAAACATTCGATATTACCCCGTCTTTCTCTAAACCTTTAACTTCTGGAATTTTTAACTCAAAGTCCTCACTGGATCCTTACTAGATTCGTTCAGTGGAGAAGGACAACAAAGTCGAAAGGATTCTCTTATTATTATCATAGACGGAGTAACTAGAATATCTGAACAACCCCAGTCACCTGTCTTATATACATTTATATGAGACATTTGAAGTTCATAAACTAGTTTACAAAATATGAGTTATAACGTATTTATGGGTCACAAAATATTTTATACGTCTGTGAATGTTGAAGAAAACGACATCCTTTATAAGATTCCATTCACTATTATCGTTCAAATTTATACATAAGGTAGGTGGTTCCAAAGACAATGTCAAACAAACGAAAATTTTGGCTTGTCACTCCCCTTTTTTATTTCTACTTTTTATACGAAACTATAAAGGTCTATCTTCGGGTTCATACAGTCTATTTGTACCTATTATGGTCTTACAACTTTAACTTTTGTCTATATAATCATATAATTCAATTTTTTGATGACAGATCAGATTCTTACTAGGGAGTGATATCATTATAGAATAATCATTGTAAGTATTAAATCACAAAAGACTTATAAAAACACTGTTACAACTGGAATTTCGGGTACGTCCATTGATTGAACTTACTAAACACAGTCAGAACAGATTTCTTTGGTCATTTCTTCCTCTCAAATAAAAAGAAGTCCACCCATTTATACTATTCTACCTACCATGTAATTTTTCACTTCTCGTCCCAAAAAGGTTCGACTAAATGTATAACCAATGAATTTAATGAGGAATTAAATCACGGACGATTATTTGTCACGGAACCTTTACAAAAGTCTTGTAAATAACCGACGTCATTAAGGTGGTGCACGTCACATAAGTCTAGTGTAGGAGTAATTTATAACTACCTGAGTACTTTACAACTGTCTTACAATTACACTTTACGGTCCCTTACAGGAGCCACCCTCGATGTCCGACGACTTTTGGTGGACAGAGGACAGAAAAGAAAGACAAGACAGAAGACGACACAAAGGAGGGAAGTAAAGGGGTAGTAGGTGTCTAAGTCTAAACGAGGAACTACCCCGACAGAGTCTATGTTTATAAAAGTTTCTCTTTACTTTTAAGTGACTATCTACCCTTATATCAACAAGAAGGGAAGACACAAAGAATTGACCTTAAAGACCAATCTTGGTCTTTTCTAAGTGGATTTTCCTTCTTCCACTAAGTCCGAGTCAACTTACTCTGACAAGGGTAAGTCCGTCTAAAGGTCTTTTCTAGTACTTGTCCCCGTCTCGGCGAGTTCCTGAGGTCCCGACCAGGAAAGACGAACCGTCCTTTTCCCTAAATCAACCTCAAATACTACTCGAAAGACTCTCTTTTTCTTACACACAACCGATTCCTCTGACATTCTTTCTTAAAAATACTATTTAGAATTCCTGTCGTTTCCGATCTAAGTACCACCATCAGTTACGTATTAATAAATACATTCGTACACGATGTTTATAAGGTACCTGTCTCCTCGGACCTCCCGATATCAGGTACCCCAACGTTTCCCAGTCTGCACTGACTTACTGACTCGTTCGTGCGTGCACGACGTTTGTCAACTGTTCAGGGTGTTTTACCCTATCAAGTAGTCGAAGAACCTGTTAGTATTCCCACTATTTCGGTGTTACTGCTTCCGAAACCTTTGACGGAGACTACGACGTCCACCTTGACAAAGACAACACTAATCCCAATCCATATGGACACTACGACCTTCCTTGTACGAGTTTACCTTTACCAACTAAATAAACACACCATGACAGTTACGCACACTAATACACACACGTATAAATACACACGATAACAGTATCACAAACACTTCTTTTGTTACCCTCGTGTAAACAAAACTTTAAGATGAGGAAACCCAGAAAAATTAATTAAATAAAAACTTCACTTGATAAAAATCAGAAAGAACTTAACCAATGTCATAACGAAGACAAAATGCAAAAAAAACAAAAAAAAACAAAAAAAAAAACAAAAAAAAAGCGCCTACTCCGCACACCCTAGAATTGAGGGGCTGGTCCCCAGTTTGGACTAGACGGAGGTAACCTTCCGTATTAGAATCGGTGCCCTGACGGTCCCTTCAGGGATGAGGAAACGAAAATTTGGTAAGAGGTATAGGACACGACGGAGTACAATGAAACGATAAACCTTGGGTCAAACACATTTATTTTGTCGTGAAAGTAAATGAAAAGGAAGAAGGGGAAAATTAAAAGAGGAAAAAAGAAGTGAAGAAGGTTTATCAGAAGGACAATAGACAGAAAGGATTTGTGAAAGGCATACCAAAGAACACACAAGAGGAACGGAAAAAACTAGTGAATGACACATTACTCATGTGGGAACGTCAGTCTCGACTCGGTGGAAGCAGAGACGGTCCCTATGATATCCGGGAGGCTTTCCTGACGTGAAAGAAAGAATCCGGGATGATAGGTAAGAAATGTGAACATCTAGAAAGTTTTGTTTAGTCCGGTACAACGAATGAACAGAGTTAGAGGTCCAAGTCAATCAAGTCAGCGAGTCAGCACAGGCTGAGAAACGCTGGGGTACTTAGCGTCGTGCGGTCCGGAGGAACAGGTAGTGGTAGAGGGCCTCAAGTGAGTCTGAGTGCAGGTAACTGAGACACTACGATAGGTCGGTATAGTAGGAGCCAGCAGGGGAAGAAGAGGACGGGGGTTAGGGAGGGTCGTAGTCTCAGAAAAGGTTACTCAGTTGAGAAGCGTACTCCATCGGTCTTATGACCTCAAAGTCGAAATCGTAGTAAGGAAGGTTTCTTTAGGGTCCCGACTAGAGAAAGTCTTACCTGACCGACCTAGAGGAACGTCAGGTTCCCTGAGAGTTCTCAGAAGAGGTTGTGGTGTCAAGTTTTCGTAGTTAAGAAGCCGTGAGACGGAAGAAATGTCAGGTTGAGAGTGGAGGTATGGACTGGTGACCCTTTTGGTATCGGAATTGATCTACCTGGAATCAGTCCTTTCATTACAGAGACGAAAACTTATATGATAGATCCAACCAGTATTGAAAAGAAGCTTCCTCATTCGTAGAAAATTGAAGTACCGACGTCAGTGGTAGACGTCACTAAAACCTCGGGGGTTTTTATTTCAGACTGTGACAAAGGTGAGAAAGGGGTAGATAAAGGGTACTTCACTACCCTGGTCTACGGTACTAGAAACAAAAGACTTACAACTCGAAGTTCGGTTGAAAAAACGAGAGGAGAAAGTGAAAGTAGTTCTCCGAAAAATCGAGGAGAAGTGAAAGACGGTATTCCCACCACAGTAGACGTATAGACTCCAATAACTATAAAGCGGACCATTAGAACTAAGGTCGAACACAAAGAAGGTCGGGTCATAAAGAGTACTACATGAGATGTATATTCAATTTATTCGTCCCACTGTTATATATCGGAACTACATGAGGAAAAGGATAAACCTTGGTCAGACAACAAGGTACAGGTCAAGATTGACAACGAAGGACTGGACGTATGTCCAAAGAGTTCTCCGTCCAGTCCACCAGACCATAATGGTAGAGAAAGTCTTAAAAGGTGTCAAATAACACTAGGTGCGTCACTTTCCGAAACCGTATCAGTTATTTCGTCTTTATCTACAAAAAGACCTTGTGAGAACGAAAAAACTACTAGGTCACCTACAACCGTTAAACTAGAGACCAAGGAGACGGAAAAGATTTTGGTCGAACTTGTAGTCCCTCAAGTACCAAGTGTACAACGACTTCGGACCGAACCTCTTAAAACTCGTAATGAAATGATCGTACACTCTACTCACGTTAACACGCCATCAAACTCGTAAGAAAACGTAACGGAAAGAAACCTTGACCTTACTTTTGACTGGAAAAGGTCAGGACACCGGTGACGACTCAAAAGGTTTCAACGACCGTATAACTCATGTCGTGAAAGTGTCGTAGTAGAAAGTCCTAAACTTTATCGAGTTGACCTTAAGGTAGTGAAGGTGATCGAAACAAGTATCACTATGAAAGATTTCGGGAGAACTGAAGTGTAATGTTCTACAGACCGAGATCTAATCACTAGTGTAGTAGTACTAATAGACCCAGCACTTCTAGAAAAAACATGTCAAGAAGACACATAAGAACGGTGGAGAAGAATTATAGAAGACGAAGATAATCAAGGTATGGTAAAGACAGGAAATAGCTCGGGTAGAAACGTACTTTACAAGGGAACCATAGAGGTTAAAAGAACTTCTCTAGAGATCAGAAAGGGTAAGACAAGAAAAGGAGATAAAGAGGTCCAATCGCAGAGTCTTAAACTTTTACTGTGGGCGACCTCGGGATCCCGTCACCAAAATCGGTTGGAGATACGGGAAACCGAGAGAGAAGGGACGAGTCCGAGGACCTTAGGATTATGACGGGACGTGTCGAGGTCTGGGGAGGCGTAACATCTGGTCCGGTGCACTCCTCTGACATAGACTTTGTATGGGATGAGTTGAGTCGCCGAGACAGGAACTAGAGACGGACCTGATAAGAAAGAGGATCTGAAACTGTACCGTTTGAGATAAAGTGGGGACCTAAGGATTATCAGTGGACCAATAGACATGAGAGGAGAGGTCCAGAAAGAACAATGAGAAATGGTGGAGTTGGTCAATTAGAAAAACCATCGTGAACAATATTTGATATTAATGGAGAAAAAGTTTTTTATATAATCAATAAATTAACTACCTTTTAACGAAATGTTAAAACATAACGAAAGACGACATTTTGTTGTGTCTAGTCAGTACACACACACACACACACACACACACACACACACACATACACATAGGGAAAGGAGGGAGATGGGGGTGGGGTGTAAAGAGACACGATCCAGTAGTGTCTCGTGGTCCGACCCGAGGGACACAGTAAATCGTTGAAGGGTGATTAAGAAAATATGTATTATCACATATATATATAGTCACGATAAGAGAGACATTAACGGAGAAAACAAAACAGACAGACGGTACCAATCTCACCTACGAGGATATCCAGTCTCGGGACCAGAACGAAAGTTAAGATACCCGGATCCGTAGAAAGACCATCTGTTATCCATGAGTTAACGATGATAATTAACTTACTTATTTTGTGGTAAAGAAAGTGACTTCTTCAGTATCAGACCTCCCTTTTGGTGTATTCAGTGACGTAACACCATTTGTGAAGACCCTCTGTGGATGACTCCCAGGATATCGAAAATTCCTGTAAGGTCTGTTGGGGTGACCCTTTCAATATCCCACGAAGTCTCTACTTATTCGACTAATAAGAAAAACAGTTGTATACTTAAACTTCAAACCGTTGGAATTAAAAAATAATAAAATAATAAAACACACGAAATCTTGTCAACCGATTATCGGGAAATAAGGACTTCATCTCAAAAAGGAAAATACAAAATGAAAACAAACTACTTACACGATTTACCGAGGGAATCAATATCATCCTTATAAAGTTTGGTCGAATTCCTTTCTTCTCTTAAACAATCTACCGTGTTTATTAAAAGTTTACCTCCCGACTCGTTTATTTGGTATTTAGACCCCTCCATCAAAACGAGTCGTGAGTTTACGACGGTACCGGTGGGGACGGAGACGAGACAAAAGGGAACGTAAAACTGAACGAAAAGAAAAAGACAAAAAAGAAAGTCTGAGTGAAAGTCCATCAAGGATGTGAGTATGGAGAACCCGTTATATTCGTATCAACCCGGTCAAAAGGGGTAAAACCACGATTCAGAGTCCCTTCTTGAGACCTACCAGGTAAAAACACAGTGTACAGGCAATCCACACGAACCAGGTGATTACGGCCCCACTCGAGAACATTCTTGTACCTTTGAGGACACCCTTTATACACTAATTCATATCCTCGACTTGGTAATTTTTTTTTTACCTTATTATGGTAAACGTCGTTGTACCTACGTCAATCGCAAATAGTTTGATTCACTTCATTCAGTTTTCTCTTTCTGTTTATGGTATACTACAGTGAAAATACACCCCAGATTTTATACTTTGTTTACTTGGATAAAACTTTGTCTTAGTACACCAACGGTTCCCCCTCCCCTAACCTCCCCTCCCTACCTCACCGCCCAAAATCCTAATCGTCCTACGTTCGAAAATGTACCGAAGGGACTATCGAGTGAACCATTTCTTAGACGGATGTGACGTCCTCTGGGGCCAAACTAAGGACCCAACCCTTCTAGGGGACCTCTTCCCTATCCGACGGGTGAGGTCATAAGACCGGACCTCTTAAGGTACCTGACACGTCAGGTACCCCAACGTTTCTCTGCCTGTACTGACTCGCTGAAAGTGAAAGAAAGTTTGAAAATCTATATCTTACCTCTCTGTTGTTCCAGGATGACATATCGTATCTCTTGACATAAGATATGGGATACTATGTGGTATCACTTTTTCTTATAAAAAAATTTTTTTCTTTGACATCCTCGACTTCAGTAATTTCCTCTCAATGATAAGGGTCCTTTCCCTTCTATACTGACCCTCTTATTCTCTCACCAAAACAATGAATTCATTTTTCAGAAATAACATGATAAAAATTTTTGAGAGGTACCCGTGGAGACCCATTCACCTTTGACTACTCGTTTTATAGGAGAATGTCTCAACCTTCACCAAAATCCTCTAAACCTTTTGTTCTCTCAAAAGTCGGGATATATGTCTCTGATATGAATCTCATGTTAAAACAAGACGAGGGTTGTCTGAAACAAACCACCAGACCTCATCTAGACAAAGAGATAATGTTATGTCGGTTGTGAAAACTACAAAAGACATTTGACTGAAGGGAAAGACTGGAGGAAGGAAAGGACGAACGTCTAACACGAACTCTTGTCATCGGCTCTTCTATTCGTACTTACAGGGAAACCGGCGTCATCATATCTCGACTGGTTCTACGACACACTTTAGGACTTTCACCCGCTCGACGCATTCATAGGAGCAAAGGGTGTCCCATAGGTCGAAGACCCCGACGGATGGATGTACGTCCCAAGGGTTCCACGACTGTCGATTCGTACCCGTAGTAAGGGTACCTGACTTGTAAGAAATTGAGTCCAAAGGGCACATACATAAAGACGTACAGACGAGACCCTTATTTATAATTTTAGATGTCCTTACCTTTTTACACGTCCATAACACTGGTTTAAATTTTATAACAGTCTCACATATAACGAGACAAATCCTTTTCTAGATACCCAAAGAAAAAATTTTAAGGTCAAAAATTCGATGGTCATCTAGTAAAAGAAAAACGAAAAACTTTGTAGAAAGAACATATTTCTTTTTACGTGTGAAATTACTTTAAGAGAACGAAGGTCATAAAATGAACGAATCTTAGGAAAGAGATACTTTCTATCTTAATAACTTCCTTTACTCATCGACACACCAGTCTTTATACGAATAACGAGAAAAGGAGGGAATGTGTCACAATGTCTTAAATTCTCTCCTATGGATCGTTATCTCTCGTACTATTAAGAGAACGGAAAACGAGGGAACGTATTAAACCAAAATTGGGCAATTCCGTTTAGACTAAATTGGTCCGGACGTTAGTATCAATTGTGACTCAGAGGGACATCGTCGATTTAAGGTAAGGGATATTGTCGATATCTCGGCTGTGTGTATATTTAGAAAAGAACATCTGAATTATTGTATCCGTAGTCGTTTTCGATAAATATGGTCTCCTTACAGATCACAAACCATAATAACACTTTCGTATTTATAAATCAGTGGACAAACTCTCACATTTTATTACCAGATATTACTAACTACCCTTCCTTAGATTTCTACTTTAACCTTTCCCCCAATACAAAATAAATGTCACATTTTAACTGATGGTAGTGACGATTCCATTTAAAAATTTTACATCTTGAATTATTCCTTTTTTCGATTCTTAAACTCGGACAAACTGGTTCGTGTCACTCACAATAGTAGGAGGGTTGCACCGACCCCCTTTCTTTGGTTTGACCCAGGCCTTGAGGGGGCTTTCAAGTAATGAATACTCGGGTTTAATCCAATAAAAACGTAATTTTCTCATTGTTGGATAGGATTCTCTACAGACACATCAGACGAACCCAAGTGAATAGTGGTTACGATTGTAAAGTAAAAATGAAATTAGGAACTGGAAGTAAAGTAGGAAGGATGAGAAGTAAAGTGATTGAACATCTCTAATACAGACGATACATCGAATGATTCATAAGGTGATTTCTTAATTTCAGGACTTAGTTTTTTTAGGAGGACTTAAGGACAGACTATTCGTACTGATAAAGGACAAATAGAGTTAAACTACCCCTTCTCATATCTTTCAGTGAACGATTTTCCGTGACTACTGATGGGTTCTAAAAGTCTTTACTCTTGTCAGTACAAGACGAACCGACCATATAGGACACAGGTCTAATGACGGAACGTTACAGGAAAAGAACAGGACGGAAGTAAAAACAGAAGGGGTCTCCGGACGAAACCGATAGAATGAGAGTAGAACTACTACCGTCTTCCATACGAGAACACTCGAAATTGACAGTATGGGCCGAAAGACGAAAAGAGGAAACGGGTTACCTGTACACAGGTAATACGATGTTCAGTCGTGTCTCGTCTTTATACCACCTGATCCCCCTCTTACAACCCCTGTTGTCCGTCGTCCTAAGACAGAACCGATGAATACTGTAAACACAGGAACTTATTGTTCATCGTCTGAAGTGATGCACGAGTATAAGGATGTAAAGGGGTCTTTCTCAACCCGACTACCAAACTCATCAACGTAAGTAAAACCGAACTAGTGTTCATTGAAACCACAGACTTTAACGTTCCCAATACATACTCTCCTCATCGGATCCTTGTCCGTCATAAGTTGGATTCCTTCGATTGAACCTGTTCTACCGGTGTAAAGTCCGATATACACCCGTTCTAATTACACATAGACTAAACCTGAGAGGAGGGGCAGTCACCACGGGGTAGACCACACACCTGTTCTTGAAAACACTGTTCTCAGATTCGTCTCGTACGACGAGTACATTTACAGTCGAGACACGAAACTCCCTCCCTTAACCACATCTAATCTCCGACTGGAGACGGACCATATCTCGTGGGAGAGGTCTACAAACTTCTCGACCATCAGTTCGGTCCTTGGTTCTCTCTTAGGGTAAGATACCCGACTCCATTGGTTCATTCTTACTTCCGTTTATGGAAACCCTAGGGACCTCCACAAGGTGTGTGATACGTGGTAAAGTCTTCCACTCTTGGAAGACGACGTCTCTTCCGGAGGTTATACGACGACGTTGAACGAATCGTGGTCTAGTCCAGACCAAAGACTGTAGAGGTACCGTCCGAAGGAAAACAGATTCTACTGTTTACGTAGATAAGTAAACAAATTATTTTTAGATGACTAATTAATGTTATACGGTCTCTGATACAACTTGTGACATCCACGTTTCCACTCGGTCTATACCAGAGACAGGGGTCCTTAGTCAGAAGGTGAACTCTTTCATATACTCGACTTTGACTACAAAAAAGGAGAATCGATATTTACACACAAATATATAGGTATTTATATACATGTATATATATATGTGGGTAATAGACTAGATTTCGTATTAAAAGTTTAAAGCTATCAGACTCGAAAGTCCAACTGGACACAAGTGGGAGATGACTGACGTCTCGGGTAAAGACTGTAAAACGTTCGGATGGTTTCTGGGGGTGCAAAGACTTCAGATGTACGGGTTTAACCAACAAAAGATGAGTATTTTATAATTTCCTAACGATGTAAGACTAACTCACGATCTGTCGTTTACTACTTTGTGGGACCTCATTCTCCTTTTAACGAAAAATTACCTAACGGAAAACAAACAACGGTATAATTTATTCAATGATTATCTTTTTCATTTAGATTCGTATGGGAATGCAACCTCCTCTACAGACAAAAAGAAGACTCCTTTTAACTCAAGTGTGTGTTTAGGTAGAGGGAAACTAGACACACACAAACGAAAAGAGGTAAGGGTTTAGTTACTAAACACAATTATTAACTGACCCTTCTAGTACCAGTGTAATGCAGACACTCGTTCATGACTCTGATTTCTTCATGGTTAATTTTAAGATTGAGTAAAAAGATGTTATCATCCTTCTACGTTAAAAGATCTTTACAAAACGGAAAACTAAATTGAATTCCAGAAAATCTCCCTTGGGTGAAGACTTTATGGTTAATGTAGAATCACAGATTTCGTTTGTATAATTACAAGTCAATTTAATGATTATGGATTATAAATACGTGTTCCAAAAAAACCTAATGAAAATTATTTCGTGATAAAAAGACGTAGGGTTAATAACCGTAACATTCTGTGTTTACAAATCATCATATCAGATATTTTGTTACGGATGAATATAAGAGTCTCGTGAAATAGTTCCATAAATTAACTTGAGACATTATGGGGGTCCTCAATTTGGTTCTAGTTATCGTAGATAAAAATAATTACTTCTCTTCTGAACACGAAAGACGAATAACAGATTCCAGTGACTTAAGTTTAACCACGAGTCCAACGAGTTTCTCACCAAGTCTTTCTCCGTCCCTTCAGTTCACAAACGTAAAACCGCAGACTTACTGGATTAGACTTAGCATCGATAATTAGTCTACGGAACCCGTACGAAGAGAAACAAGACTCGAAAGACCAAGGAATAGGTATTTTATTTCTATGACAGACGACGTATATCAACAACCCTCCCAATTTACTTTAGAACCTACACGAAATCAACCTTCTACTATCAGAAAAAAAAGTTCACTATCCTAAAATGAAAGATATTTGTTTGTTTGACGTTCAATCCGGTTCCTCCCTTTCACGAGACTAAATTCACTGTTGACCTTCGTTCTAGACCTTGGTGCAGGAAACAAAGACGTAAGACATGTAAGACAACAATAACAAGTCAGTGGGTCAGTACAGACTGAGAAACACTGGAGGTGCCTGACGTCGTGTGGTCCGGAGGGACAGGAAGTGGTAGAGGGCCTCGTACGAGTTTGAGTACAGACAACTCAGTCACTATGGTGGGTTGGTAGAGTAGGAGACAGCAGGGGAAGAGGAGGACGGAAGTTAGAAAGGGTCGTAGTCCCAGATAAGATTACTCAACCGAGAAGTGAAGTCCGCCGGTTTTATAACCTCCAAGTCGAAGTCGTAGTCAGGAAGGTTACTTATAAGTCCTAACTAAAGGAAATCTTAACTGACCAAACTATGGTCGAAAGAAGTACCCCGAACAAACTCCATGAATACAAGAGAATCAAAGTTAAGATTTTTAGTGTTTTTCTTCTTAGGATAACTGGATCTCCATCAGAGTGTAGGGGTACCGGACCCAACATCTTAACAGTCAGGGTACATCTTCTTCTAACTTCATCTCCCTCTTGCAAAAGTTTTCCTCTCCACACAAACACTTACACTCCACCCACTCTTATCTGTTTTCGTCCTTTACCAAAGGAATGTTTCCTATCCTCCGTATTATGTCCGATTAGCTAAGGAATACTTCTTTGGGACGAGGATTGTCCTCGATTGTTACTATTGACAACAAAAACGACAACATCATGACAAAACTTCCGTTATTATTCGAAAACTCCTGACGTTTCTTTTAAACTAAAGACTATGTTTATCCAATTAATGAATAGGAGACCTATTCCTAGGTTGTCTATTCAATATAAGGTTAATGTGAATCTCGATCCTATAAATAAAAATAAAGAGTAAGTAAGTTATCGATTTCGAGAAGAAGATACCACAACAAATCAGTGATTCACCATAGAGAAAACTCTGGGGTACCCAGGTCAGTCCAAGGAGACAGGTACCTTAAAAGGTCCGTTCTTACGACCTCACCCATCGGTAAAGGAAGAGGTCCTCTAGAAAGGCTGGGTTCCTAACTTGGGCCCAGAGGACGAACCGTCCTCCTAAGAAATGGTACCTCGGTGGACCCTTTGGATATGACTACTGTTCCTGAATCTTGTATGTGAAGTAGGAGGTCGTCAAGTACACGACTGATCTCTCAGAAAGTACATTTGTTTATTAATACTTCGTAGAATGATAAACATCTAATGTAAATTCTATATAATTACAAGGATCCCCGTAACAAATCAATAAAACAAGTACCTCTCGGTACGTCCGACTCCTTCCCTAAACTGTAGCGAGTTCTTCTCTAAAAAGAAAAGAAAAATAAAAAATTTAATTTTATTCCGAAAATTATTATTCCGAAAATTTCCTAGTACCGAAATGTCTTAAAACAACAAAAAACAGTTTGGAGTTATACTTAGTCGGTATCCATATGTATAAAGGGGAGGGAAAACTTGGAGGGAGGGTAGAGGGAGGGCTAGGATGGGGAGATGCAACTATGTGTCTCGGGGACAAAGTCAAAGGACTCGGTAAGTCGTTTAAGGACAACCGATAGATAAAATGTATACCATTACATTCAAAGGTACAATGAGAGAGGTACGTAGAGTGAGAGAAGAGGGGAGAGGGTACAGGTATTCAGATAAGAGATACAGGCAAAGAGACAACGACGGGACATTTATTCAAGAAGTCATGGTAAGAAGATCTAAGACATATATACACAATCTTATGTTATAAATAGAAAGAGAAAGACTGAGTGAAGTGAGACATATTATCCAAGATCCAAGTAGGTAGAGTAGTATTGACTGTTTACACAAGGAAAAATACCGACTCATTATACAGCTGGAAGATCCTTAGTCGCTTGTTATTACCTGACCTTACCCACTTAAATTGAGTCTACCGGTAATATAGATGATGATGCCCGTCCTTAGGGAGTCTTCTTTACCTCATCGGTAATACTAGTTGTTTTCTCAGGCTTTACGTCATGAACCTACGTTAGAGTTTTTGCTGTCTTACTAGAGACAAACAGAGGTTCCGTTTGGTAAGTTATAGTGTCAATAGGTTCAGATACGGGGTTGGTCATTGCGACTTCTTCGACTTCTACTTGCCAAGATACTTCTGGATGTTCTGGAAAATCTTGATTGTGGGTTTTTTCTACAGGAAAAGTAATATCCCCTGACCTTACGTTTTCATCCTTCAGTTCTTTGTGGACCTCATTGTCCGTTTAAACCGGAACCTTACGCCTTACTTCGTCCCGTTTCTGATTATCTCAAAACGGTTCTCTTTCGTGACCAGTATCGTTTGTGGGAGAAGGTTGTTGTGTTCTCTTCTGAGATGTGTACCTGTAGTGGTCTACCAGTTGTGGCTTTAGTCTAACTAATATAAGAAACGTCGGTTTCTACCTCTTCGAGATATGTCAGTTGTTTTTGTTCTGGTCCTCGACTGACACCGAGTCTAGTACTTGAGGAATAATGGTTTAAGTCTGACTTTAGCTTCTTTCATCCCTTTTGGTGATCTGGTAAGTCCATACTGGATTTAGTTTAGGGAATACTAATATGTCACCTTCACTCTTTATCTAAATTCCCGGATCTAGACTATCTATTTCACGGACTACTTGATACCTTACTCCGAGCCCTGTGATATGTCCTCTAACCCTAGTAGGGGTACCTTTTCTTTACGTTTTTTCGTTTTACCGACACTTTTCTTCTCTCCGTTTTCCGTTTCCTCTTTTCCTTTCTATGTTCGTAGACTTACGTCTCAAGGTCTCTTATCGTTCTTCTCTATTCTTTCGGAAGAAGTCGTTAGTTACGTTTCTTTATCTCCTTTTGTTGTCTTACTCTTTCTGGTCTCTAGAGCAGTTCTTTTAATCTCTATGGTTCCCTTGTAAAGTAAGTTTCTACCCGAGTTATTTCCTGTCTTTACCATACCTTGTTTCTCTTCGTCTTCTATAATTCTTCTCCACCGTTCTTATGTGTCTTCTTGACATGTTTTTTCTAGAAGTACTGGGTCTATTAGTACCACCACACCAGTGATTAGATCTCGGTCTGTGGGACATTACACTTCAGCTCACCCGGAATCTTTCGTAGTGATACTTGTTTCGATCACCTCCACTACCTTAAGATCAACTCGCCAACGTTTAGGACTTTCTCCTACGACACTTTCACGACGTGAGTTATACGGTCGTTTAAACCTTTTGAGTCGTCACCGGTGTCCTGACCTTTTCCCGTCAAAAGTAGGGTTAAGGTTTCTTTCCTTTACGGTTTCTTACGAGTTTGATGGTGTGTTAACGTGAGTAGAGTGTACGATCATTTCATTACGAGTTTTAAGAGGTTCGGTCCGAAGTCGTTATGTACTTGGCACTTGAGGGACTATAAGTTCGNTCCCGTCAAAAGTAGGGTTAAGGTTTCTTTCCGTTACGGTTTCTTACGAGTTTGATGGTGTGTTAACGTGAGTAGAGTGTACGATCATTTCATTACGAGTTTTAAGAGGTTCGGTCCGAAGTCGTTATGTACTTGGCACTTGAGGGACTATAAGTTCGACCAAAATCTTTTCCGTCTCCTTGGTCTCTAGTTTAACGGTTGTAGGTGACCTAGTAGCTTTTTCGTTCTCTCAAGGTCTTTTTGTAGATAAAGACGAAAGAGTTGATGCGGTTTCGGAAACCGACACACCTAGTGTTATTTGACATCTTTTAAGACTTTCTCTACCATTATGGTCTGGTGGACTGAACGGAGAACTCTTTGGACATACGTCCAGTCCTCCGTTGTCAATCTTGGCCTGTACCTTGTTGTCTGACCAAGGTTTATCCTTTTCCTCATGCAGTCCTGACATATAACAGTGGGACGAATAAATTGAATATACATCTCATGTAGTACTCTTTGTGATCCGACCTTCTTTGTGTCCGACCTTAGTTCTAACGGCCCTCTTTATAGTTATTGGAGTCTATACGTATACTGTGGTGGGAATACCGTCTTTCACTTCTCCTCGATTTTTCGGAGAACTATTTTCACTTTCTCCTCTCACTTTTTCAACCGAATTTCGAGTTGTAAGTCTTTTGCTTCTAACACCATAGACCAGGGTAGTGAAGTACCCTTTATCTACCCCTTTCTCACCTTTGTCACAGTCTCAAATAAAAAAACCCGAGGTTTTAGTGACGTCTCCCACTAAAGTCGGTACTTTTATTTTCTGTGAAAGAGGAACCTTCTTTTCAATACTGGTTGGATCTATCATGCAAGTTTTCGTTTTCGTCTCTGTAATGAAACGGTTGTTTCCAGGCAGATCAGTTCCGATACCAAAAAGGTCACCAGTACATACCTACACTCTCAACCTGACACTTCTTCCGACTCGTGGCTTCTTAACTACGAAAACATGACACCACGACCTCTTCTGAGAACTCTCAGGGAACCTGACGTTCCTCTAGGTTGGTCAGGTAAGACTTCCTCTAGTTGGGACCCTAAAGAAACCTTCCTTACTACGATTTCGACTTTGAGGTCATGAAACCGNTGAGACTACGACCCTCCCTAACCCCCGTCCTCCTCTTCCCCTGTTGTCTCCTACTCTACCGACCTACCGTAGTGCCTGAGCTACCTGTACTCACTCACTTAAGACCCTCAACCACCACCTGTCCCTCCTGACCGCACGACGCTAAGTACCCCAGCGTTTCTCAGCCTGTGTTGACTCGATGACTTGACTTATAAGGTAACACACATACACATGGTGTGGAAGAAAGAGGTAAGTAGACAGTTACCTGTAGATCCAACGAAGGTACAAGATTGATAACATTTATCACGACGTTACTTGTTACCTCCTATGTACACAGGAAAAGTTAAAACCAAAGAAGTCCCATATACGGATCCTCACCCTAACGACCTAGTATACCACCAAAATAAGGATCAAAAAATTCCTTAGAGGTATGACAGAAGATACCACCGACATAGTCAAATGTAAGGGTGGTTGTCACGTTCTCACAAGAAAAAAGAGATTTGGAAGAGGTCGTAAATAACAAACATCTGTAAAACTACTACCGGTGAGATTGACCACATTTCACTATAGAGTAACATAAAAAATAAACGTAAAGACATTATTACTCACTACAACTCGTAGAAAATACGTAAACAATCGGTACACATACAGAAGAAACCTCTTTATAAACAAATCCAGAAAAAGGGTGAAAAACTAAACAACAAACAAAAAGACCGTAACTCAACATACTCGACGAACATATAAAACCTTTAATTAGGAGACAGTCAACAAAGTAAACGATAATAAAAGAGGGTAAATCTCCGAACAGAAAGTGGAACGAATATCAAAGGGAACGACACGTTTTCGAAAATCTAAATTAGTCCAGGGTGAATAAATGAAGACGAAAATAAAGACTAGGAGATCCTCCATCCAGTATCTCCTAGAACGAAAGTAAATACAGCTTACAAGACGGATACAAAAGGAGATTCATCAAAACCAGAATGTAAAAACATCGAAGACCAGAATGTAAATCCAGAAGTTAGGTAAAACTCAAATATAAACGTATACCACAATCCTTCACAAGATTAAAGTAAGAAAATGTACATCGACAGGTTAAAAGGGTCGTGGTAAATAACTTCTCCGACAGAAACGGGGTAAGATATCAGAACGGAGGAAACAGTTTTTATTCCATGGGTATCCACGCACACAAATAAAGACCCGAAAGACAGAACAAGGTAACTAGATATAAAGAGAAAAACACGGTGATGGTATGACAGAACTACTGACATCGAAACATCATATTAGACTTCAGTCCTTCCAACTAAGGAGATCGAGGTAAGAAGAAAGAGTTCTTACGAAACCGATAAGCCCCAGAAAACACAAGGGTATACTTAACACTTTAAAAAACAAGATCAAGACACTTTTTACGGTAACCATTAAATTATCCCTTGTGTAACTTAGACATCCAACAAACCATTATATCAGTAAAAGTACTATAACTAAGAAGGATGGGTCCTTGTACCTTATAGAGAGGTAGACAAATATAGTAGAAACTAAAGTAAAAAACACAGAATATTAAAAGATACATGTCAAGAAAAACAGAGACATCCATTCAAATAAGGATCTATAAATTAAACGATTAACGTTACCGTTTATCCTAACTAAGGAATTAAAGAAAGACTAAAAAGTAACAATCATATATCTTTACGTTCAATGAAGACACATAACTAAAACATAGGATATTGAAATGATTTAGGTGACTAATTGAGAACATTAAAAGACTATGATAGAAATCCCAAAAGATACATGTCATAGTACAGTAGACTTTTGTCACTCTAGAAACGAAGAAGAAAAGACTAGATCTAAATAAAATAAAGAATAAGAAGACACGAACGACATCGATCCTTAAGGTTTTGATACAACTTATTATCACCACTTTGACCTGTGGGAATAGAATAAGGACTAGAATCCCCTTTGTGAAAGTTAAAAAGTGGTAACTCTTATTACAAACGACATCCGAATAGTATATACCGGAAATGATTTAACTCTATCCAAGGAAGATACGGGTAAAAAACTTCTCAAAATTAGTATTTACCCATGACTTAAAACAGTCTACGAAAAAGACTTAGACAACTCTAATAGTATACTAAAAATAGAAAGTTAAACAATTATACCATATAGTGTAACTAACTAAACGTATATAACTTCTTAGGAACGAAAGGACCTTATTTGGGTTGAACTAGTACCACATACTCGAAAAACTACACAACGACTAAAGACAAACGATTTTAAAAAAACTCCTAAAAACGTAGATACAAGTAGTCACTATAACCGGACATCAAAAGAAAAAGACACAACAGAAAAAGACCAAAACCATAGTCCCACTACCACAGGAACATCTTACTCAAATTTCACAAGGAAGGAGACGTCAAAAAACTTTCTCAAAATCTTCCTATCCGTGATCGAGCAGAGATTTACAAACTATCTTAAGAGGACACTTCGGTAGACCAGGACCCGAAAACCCAAAACCCCTCTAAAAAATAGTGTCGAAGTTAGAGTCACGAACATTAACCCGACAAATATTAAAGATAAAGAAGGACCAAACCAGAACTTTCTAACTTGAAAAGATTCTTAGACAGGTAAAGAAGGTCCAATAGGTAAAATAACGGTATATCAACAAACATTATCAGAGAATATTAGGAAACATAAAGACGTAACAGACAACATTGGAGAGGAAAAATTAAAGATTAAAACAACTAAACTAAGAAGAGAGAAAAAAGGAACTACTTCGACCGATTTCCAAACAGTTAAAACAAATAGAAGAGTTTCTCGGTCGAAAATCAAATTAATTAGAAATGATAACAAAGAAAGTAAAGGAAAAGTAAATAAAGACGAACCTAGAAACACTAAATAAAGGAAGATGATTAAGACCCCAAAAAAACAAGAAGAAAAAGGTCAACAAAATCCACTTTCAATCCAACAGATAAGCTACAAAAAGAACAAAGAACTCCATTCTAACGATATTTGCAGGGAGAACCTTAACGAAAACGACGTAGGGTATCCAAAACTCAAGACAAAAGTAACAGTAAACAAAGATCTTTCAAAAACTAAAGGGAAAACTAAAGAAGTCATTGGACAACCAATAAATCTTTACACAACTAATAAGAGGTACACAAACACAAAGAATGTCAAAAAAAGAACATTAACTAAAGATCAGAATATCTCAACACCAGTCTCTTCTGTGAACTATGTTAAAGTCAAAAGAATTTAAATGACTCCAAACTAAACACTGGGTTCTACACTAGATAGGACCTCTTACAAGGTACCCATGAACTGTTCTTCCATATAAGATGACGTAAACCTATCTTACAGGACTTCTATAGTTACTCTAGGTCGAGTAGATTACATAGTAAATTCTGAACACAAAGGAATAATTAAAAGACAAAACTACTAGACAGGTAACCACACTCATCCCACAATGCCAGGGGATGACAATAACAAAGTGATAGTTGAAGAGGAAAATACAGACAATCACAGACAGAATACATAACTCTACGAGGATACAACCCACGTATCTATAAATGTTAAGAATGCAGAAGGAGAACCTAACTAGGGAACTAGTAACACATCACAGGAAGGAATAGAAAATATTAGAAATAAAATTCCAGATAAAACAGACTATACTCTTAAGATGAAGTCGAAAGAAAACGAAGTGTAAACGTCCCTTATATAAAAAGGTAGGAAAGTGAAAGTCAGATATACACAGAACTTCAGACTTCACCCAAAGAACATCTGTAGTATATATACCCAGAACAAAAACATAGGTAAGTCAGTCAGACACAGAAAACCAACCTCGTAAATTAGGTGAATGTAAATTTCATTAATAACTATATATACAAGGTTAAACCTCTTCCTTTACCGTTGGGTGAGGACATGAGAACGGACCTTTTAAGGTACCTACCTTCTCGGACCATCCGATGTCAGGTACCCCAGCGTCTCAGCCTGTCCTGACTCGCTGAAGTGAAAGAAAGAAAGAGATCAAGGAAAACCTCCTCCTTTACCGTTGGTTGAGGTCACAAAAACGGACCTCTTAGGGTGCCTTCCTCCCCGGACCACCCGACGTCAGATACCCCAACGTTTCTCAGTCTGTACTGATTCGTTGATTGTATGTGTGTGTGTGTGTGTGCAAGGTCAACGATCAAAGAATCAACAAACCCCAACTAAAACATCTAGTAAAAAAAAAGAGAAATAAAGAACTGATATATTCAGGGAAATTGTAACAACATTTCGACCAAACCACCATGATTTAAGAGAATTGAAAACGAACCGACTTTTTGTAAAATAAAGAGGTAGTTAAAACTTACTCTAGGAACGACCCATGTTCCTAAACCAACATCTAAAAAGTGAAAGTCATGAACTTTATATAGGACGGTAAGGGAAGACCGGACTTCTCAAAGACGACTTTATAGTCGACAATTCGTATAACCCAAAGGGAAGACACAATGAACAACGAAGAGAGAACGACGAAAATTATAAGAAAGAAATACAAAGTAGAAACAATCATATTAATCATACACAGAACCGTACAAAGAAGGACCCGAATAGGACATACCCTGAGAAACACGGAGAACCTGAACTGACTACTAAAGGAAAAAGGACAACCCCTTTAAAAGTTGATATTAAAGAAGTTTTAAAAAGAGTATGGGAAAGAAAAGGAGAAGAAGACAAGTCAAGTCAAGTCAGTGAGTCAGCACAGGCTGAGACGCTGGGGTACTTAGCGTCGTGCGGTCCGGAGGGACAGGTAGTGGTAGAGGGCCTCAAGTGAGTCTGACTGCAGGTAGCTCAGGTACTAACGTGGGTCGGTAGAGTAGGAGCCAACAGGGGAAGGGGAGGACGGGGGTTAGGGAGGGTCGTAGTCTCAGAAAAGGTTATTCAGCTGAGAAGTGTACTCCACCGGTTTCATGACCTCAAAGTCGAAATCGTAGTAAGGAAGGTTTCTTAGGGTCCTGACTAAAGGAAGTCTTACCTGACCGACCTAGAGGAACGTCAGGTTCCCTGAGAGTTCTCAGAAGAGGTTGTGGTGTCAAGTTTTCGTAGTCAAGAAGCCACGAGTCGGAAGAAGTGTCAGGTTGAGAGTGTAGGTATGTACTGGTGACCCTTTTGGTATCGGAACTGATCTACCTGGAATCAGCCGTTTCATTACAGAGACGAAAACTTATATGATAGATCCAACCAGTATTGAAAAGAAGGTTCCTCATTCGCAGAAAATTAAAGTACCGACGTTAGTGGTAGATGTCACTAAAACCTCGGGGTTTTTTATTTCAGTCGGTGACAAAGGTGACAAAGGGGTAGATAAAGGGTACTTCACTACCCTGGCCTACGGTACTAGAAACAAAAGACTTACAACTCGAAATTCGGTTGAAAAAACGAGAGGAGAAAGTGAAAGTAGTTCTCCGAAAAATCGAGGAGAAGGGAAAGACGGTATTCCCACCACAGTAGACGTATAGACTCCAATAACTATAAAGAGGGTCGTTAGAACTAAGGTCGAACACAAAGAAGGTCGGGTCGTAAAGAGTACTACATGAGACGTATATTCAATTTATTCGTCCCGCTGTTATATGTCAGGACTGCATGAGGAAAAGGATAAACCTTGGTCAGACAACAAGGTACAGGTCAAGATTGACAACGAAGGACTGGACGTATGTCCAAAGAGTTCTCCGTCCAGTCCACTAGACCATAAGGGTAGAGAAAGTCTTAAAAGGTGTCAAATAACACTAGGTGTGTCAGTTTCCGAAGCCGCATCAGTTCTTCGTCTTTATCTACAAAAAGACCTTGAGAGAACGAAAAAGCTACTAGGTCATCTACAACCGTTAAACTAGAGACCAAGGAGACGGAAAAGATTTTGGTCGAACTTGTAGTCCCTCAAGTACCAAGTGTACAACGACTTCGGACCGAACCTCTTAAAACTCGTAATGAAATGATCGTACACTCTACTCACGTTAACACACCATCAAACTATTAAGAAACCGTAACGGAAAGAAACCTTAACCCTACTTTTGACGGGAAAAGGTCAGGACACCGGTGACGACTCAAAAGGTTTAAACGACCGTATAATTCACGTCGTGAAAGTGTCGTAGTAGAAAGTCCTAAACTTTATCGAGTTGATCTTAAGGTAGTGGAGGTGATCGAAACAAGTATCACTACGAAAGGTTCCGGGTGAACTGAAGTGAAAGGTTCTACAGACCGAGATCTAATCACTAGTGTAGTAGTACTAATAGACCCAGTACTTCTAGAGAAAACATGTCAAGAAGGTACATAAGAACGGTGGAGAAGAAAAAAAAAAATTAAAAAATTAAAAAAAAATAAAAAATTTAAAATTTTAGAAATTAAGAATGTACGCAAGGGTTTGTACTTGGGGGGAGGGTGGAGGGAGGGGTGTTGTAGAGAGACCCAGTAGGGGTACGTGGTCGGGGTTCGTACGACGTGGGATGCAGTCTGTACCTGACCGCTAAGTTAAGAATGTACTGTCATATGTACAATCTTAAGGGTAAGATGGTTTAGTAGGGTGGGAGAGGGAGAGGGAGACTCAGGTTTTCAGGCAATATGTGTAGACACAGAAAAAAGGACAGAACGTATGTC
>SJYO01052474.1:51841844-51885774 GCA_006410555.1 Capra ibex | reverse complement strand
TGTGTTTTTATTTGAGTTTTACCTAATTTCTAGATTTACATTCTAGTCTTTGATATTTTGAGGATCTCCTCTTGTATCCGTTTTGTGAGAGTCTGTATTTAGTGTCGTCCTAGGAGATACTAGGTGGAGGGTCTTAAGACCTTTATTTTCGTTTTTATTTGTTTACCCTAGATTAATTTTAATTTTCGAAGACGTGTTGTTTCCTTTTATATTCGTTCCACTTTTCTGTCGGAAGACTTACCCTCTTTTATTATCGTTTACTTCGTTGACTGTTTGTTGATTAGAGTTTTTATATGTTCGTTGAATACGTCGAGTTAAGGTCTTTTTATTTGCTGGGTTAACGGTGGAGAAGAATTATAGAAGACGAAGACAATCCAGATATGGTAAAGACAGGAAATAGCTCGGGTAGGAACGTACTTTACAAGGGAAGCATAGAGATTAAAAGAACTTCTCTAGAGATCATACCTCTTCCCTTACCGTTCGGTGAAGTCATAAGAACGGAACTCTTGAGGTACTTGTCATACTTTTCCGTTTTACATCCTATGGTTTTCTCCTTGAGGGGTCCAGTAATCCACGGGTTATACGATGACCTCTAGACACCTCTTCATTTAGGTCTTTCTTACTTCCCTACCTCGGTTTCTTTTTTGTTATGGGTCGACACCTACACTGACCACTATCTTCGTTCTAGGCTACGACATTTCTCGTTATAACGTATCCTTGGACCTTACAGTCCAGGTACTTAGTTCCGTTTAACTTTCACCAGTTTGTTCTCTACCGTTCCCACTTGCAACTGTAAGATCCTTAGTCGCTTGATTTTACCTGACCTTACCCACTTAAATTGAGTCTACTGGTAATATAGATGATGACGCCCGTCCTTAGGGAGTCTTCTTTACCTCATCGGTAGTACCAGTTGTTTTGTCAGACTTTACGTCATGAACCTACGTTAGAGTTTTTGCTGTCTTACTAGAGACCAGCAGAGGTTCCGTTTGGTAAGTCATAGTGTCATTAGGTTCAGATACGGGGTTGGTCATTACGACTTCTTCGACTTCAACTTGCCAAGATACTTCTGGATGTTCTGGAAAATCTTGATTGTGTTCTTTCGGAAGAAGTCGTTAGTTACGTTTATTTATCTCCTTTTGTTGTCTTACCCTTTCTCTAGAGAAGAAGAAGACCCTGGGGAAATTAAACTTAAAACCACAGAAACTATAACAGGGTCTCCAGAGACTCTGACAGGAGTCAAGAAAAGTAAGAAGAATGAAATAAGAGGAGAAGTCTTTAATAAAGGTGGTAAAGTAGAAGGTCGAGTTACTAAGTAAGAAAACGCAGTCTGTAAGACGATAACTAAGGAAAATCTCATAAAAATCAGAGTCAACCCGAAGGGACCATCGAGTCTCCAATTTCGTAGACGGAGGTTACGTCCTTTGGGTCCAAACTAGGGATCCAGCCCTTCTAGGGGACCTCTTCCTTTACCGTTGGGTGAGGTCATAAGAACGGACCTCTTAGGGTACCTGTCTCCTCGAACCATCCGATGTCAGGTACCCCAGTGTTTCTCAACCTGAGATGACTCACTGAAGTGAAAGCGAAATCAAAGTCATTAACACAACAAACAGAGACATACAAATAAGAAATCAAGAAGATCCAGAAACAATTAACTAAGACCGTAAAAGAGACAAAGCAAAAGTTCCAAAAACTACTAGAAATGATAGTAATAAGACTTAAGAAAAAGTCCATCAAACGGATAAAGGAGAAGTAGATAAACCTGAAGACACAAAGATCAAACAAGGAAGCAAACACATCACAAAGAGACGGAAAAGTAACAATAATAAAAAATTGAATAACACAAACTCCAGAGGAAAAGAGTCCGAAGTTCCGACTTAAGAAAGAAGGAAAAGCAGAGACGAGAGGATTCCAACCAGGTCACCAAACACATTCGAAGTATATCCCACTCTAAACACGTCCTGAAAACAAACAAACAACAAACAAAAAGGAGACTGCCCGTTCCGACTCACTCCACCATTGGGACAGACGGCTACTAACACAAACGTGAAAACAAAACAATCAACAAACCTACTCCGTAGGACGTGTCCCACGATGACCATCAAACCACTACGATCCAGAACATATCTTCACCAAAGGAAACACACTCAAGAATGATAAACTATGAGGGATCCTAATCAAGACACTATCAGATCCCAGAAGCTCAGTTACGAGGGTGAGGTTTCGAGTCCCGAACTAGAGACCAGTTCTTGCTTCTCAGATATTCACCAAACAATACCGTAATTCACACTCTAATTTTGTTTACAGGTTTCTGTTCTTTGGTTTCTACTTGGGATCTGTTTACCGTCAATGTTTTGGTCCGTTTATTATTAATTTTATTACCTTATATGTGTATATGTATATGTGGATACTCGTTTCAGTTTTGTCAGGTTGTTTTTATTTTATGTCATCTGACTGGGCCGTTTGTTTCCTTTATTTTTTAATGTAAATGGTCAATTCTTGTTTTGATTGATTTAGTCTTTGACCTTTTGTTTTGATTTCGTTCCACGGTTTACCCCTTATTACGTTCGTTCCTTTTGTTTTGATTGTTTATACAACTCTCCTTTCCTTTCTTTCTTATCTATACGTCTCAATTTATCTCCATCTACTTCTTCTAAAGATATGTAATTTATAATTGACGTTCCCCTTTTCTTGTTATCCTTTCCGTTTCCTTATTTACATCTTTTTACATTACCTAAAAAATTTTAATCTTTAATTTTAATATTTTTTCTCCCCTTTTTTTCCTTCTTTTTTCCCCCTTTTTTTCTTTTGAAGTATCTTGACGTTTTCGGGTCACATCTCCGTCTCCAAATATGGTTGTTATTTTTCACACTGACTTACATGTGTATATGTATATGTAGGTTTTTGTTTTAGTTATGTCAGGTTGTTTTTATTTCATGTTGTCTAAATGGGTCGCTTGTTTCCTTTGGTTTTTAACATAGATGTTCTTGTTTTGACTGTTTTCGTGTTTGACCTTTTATTTTGGTTTCATTCCACGGTTAACCCCTTATTTCGTTACTTTTATTTTGATCATACAATTCTCTTTTCCTTTCTTTTCTTTCTTATCTATACGTTTCAATTTATCTCCATCTATTTCTTCTAAATATATGTAATTTCTAATTGACGTTCCCCTTTTCTTATCATCCTTTTTTGTTTGTTTACTTATTTACATCTTTTTTTATGACTATCCAAATTTTTAATTTCAATTTTTTTCTCTTTTTTTTTTTTTTTTCCCTTTTGCGGTGTCTTGACATTTTCGGGTCACATCTCCGTCTCCAAAGATTGTTGATACTTTATTATTAATTATTATTAATCAATAATTAATTGACTCCCTTTTTTTCGAGTTTTCGAATTAATCTAAAGTATCACGGTTATTTTAGGTGTCGATGTTGTCTTCTCCTTTTTTCCCCTTTTGTTTAGGTTCTCTTAGATGTCTTGTGCAGTTTTGTCTTATTATTTACAAAAAGAACTCAGTGACGACAGTCTCAGGAAAGGGAGAGACCCTCAGTGTCAAGCGGAATGGAGGGATCCTACGGGAGGTTGTGACACGACCTGGACCAGGAGGTAGAGACCTGGACGACACTCCCGTCGAGTCTAAGATTAGACCAGGATAAGGACACAGAAGAATTGAGGTTACAGGTGTCGATAGTCTTGATCACGCAAAAGAAAATACTCTTAAGAGTTACTGGAAAATATATAAGGTATCTATGTCTCAGACGGATTAACTAGCACACTTAAATTAGAAGTCGAACATGACGATCACCCTTCCAAAACCCAGAAGAAGGAATCTGTGCGACGGGGACCCAAAGTTGACACCAAAATAAAGGTGGAAACGTACACCCAGCAGGTGACCCCAAACGAGGACTCCGACGGGACCTCCTGAACCCAAACGGGGACACTTCTGGTCCACACCTCCACCACGTCGACGAACTCAGCGTCCACAAGACCGTCGTGGTCCATGAGTCTCTCAACCGTCGATCCCGTCGTCCTTTATGTCACGAGATTTTCCCATACCGTTGGTCATAACCGGTTATGCGAGGTCACAAGAACGGACCTCTTGGGGGGAGGAACTGTCTCTTCGGACCGTCCGGTGTTAGATGTCCTAGTGTTTCTCAGTCTGTGATGGTTTCACTGGGACGCACGTATCTACGTTCGGAAAAAACGGACACCGTCGAGACGGGGTCACTCTCAACTTGTACTTCTACCCCGTCGACGAATCGAATGTCCCTGGGACCGCCACGGTTCACACGTCCCTGTACCTGACGGAGAGGACGTCCTCAATACCAGGGTAGTCTCAGAAGTAAACTCGGAGAACATCAACGGTAAGTCTTCCGGACAAACCGCTCAGAAAGAGGTATCGAGGTGGGTAAGTCCGTGAATTCTCGAGGGAAAGGACTCTATGAAGAGACAACAAGTCTCGCAGTCCGTGTATCTCCCCGGGGGGACCGACCCCAGGATGTGACATCTAGCCACGTAGTCCGTGAATTTCCCCGTGGGACCCACCGTAGGATGAGATATCAAGTCAAGTAGTCCCCAAACTACCCGATCAGAGAGACAACAAGTTGACGACTACGACCACACACCTCTCTCTCTCCGGTACCACTACAGAGGTGGGTGATGTGCACTGAGTCGTCATATCGGAACGATGGTGTCGACGGGCAAAAGAAGGTGTCCGTAAAGGGTGGTGTCTGAGGAGGGAAGGTAGGGGAGCTAGGTAGAGAGGTGTCAGTTGTCGTCGAGAGCGGGACCCTAACGAGGTCTTAGAGATTTGAGATCGAGGATCGGCGACGTGGAAGGTCCCCTGGACGCAGGGACAGACCCCACACATACCGACGCCGTTCCTGACAGACTAAGAGTAAGGTAAATCCGACGGTGTCTAGTCGACAAAGTGAAAGTCGGAATTTACAAAGAGGAGCCTGAGTCTGTTAACGGGACTACACCCCTAATCTGGGGACGAAGTCAAGGGGGTGGGCGGTTCCGTCCAGGTCAGGATGGTTGTGAGGACAAAGGGGGGGGATCAAGGAAGTAGGATGGTTCAAACGTACCCAGATATCTAAGAAAGGGTGACCAGTCCATGAGGACAGACGAGAGTCGACTACAAGACGTACATGACAACACAGACTTCTACATAAAGACTACATAGGCACCTCTCTCTACATGAGGTGCGGGTGGATGAGGAGGCGGTAGAACAAGTTCTTCTCTATAGACTCACACACATTAGTACGTCTATTTCTTTTCTTATTGGTCCGTCCGTGTCCCCCCGCTTCGACAACTTTTAAGGTCCACCACTCTTGACATCCACCTTTCTGGTCCTCCAAGCTTCTTAAGATGTCAGACGAGAAGAATAGACGACCAAGACGTAGGAACCTAGGTCGGTTAGGACCTTGGTCAGGGAACGTCTATGCCTCCCGAACATGAAGTCATACCGTTTTCGTCCTTCGAACTCCCTCGTCCGTTTACCTCCTCAAAGACTGTCCTCTCCGTTCCTAGTTCCATATTCCTAAACGTCGTGCCTCCACAGACCTAAAGTGGTCTATCACCTCACCCTTGGTCATCTTCTTGAAATTGTTATTTTTCTTTACAACGTCAGGATCCGTACTTTAAGATCTTGATCTAAAAAAAGACCCACACTGTTCTGGAACGTTCGTACTGTTATACGTCACGGTCCTGGTCTCTGTTTGAATCGAATGAGATCGGCTCGTGTCTACTACTTACCTCTCAGCTAATCCTCCAAAAGTCGAAGTTCATTAGTTTTAGAGTTGAGTTTTACCGGTCGTATTCTTCTTGTAAATAACTTACAGTGTTGAAGTCTGAACTCATCCGAGACCCCCACCAATAGACAAATCACTACAGTGGTTCCTGGGTTCAAGAAAGGTAGAAAACCAAGACGGTAAGAACCGTATGGTTTAAACAAGAGCACGAATAGCGTTGTACCGTCGATAGTAGTGAACCAGGTCTCCTTGTTCTCCGACACAGAAGGTCTCTTAGAAAAGACCACATATTTTACACAAGCTTTCGGGAAGTCTATTCTATCTACACAAGTCCCACCACACTGACATCCAGGTTTTCGGGAAATCGTTTGAAAAAGAGTACATAGAAACCGGTCGTGATACTGGTACACGAACACAGTTTGAGTTAGTGACTCTCCCTTGATCTCGTAAATTTCCAGTATCGTCAGTAATCGAAGAGGGTTCTAACTTTGATCAGAAAGGACTCACCGGTATCCTACTCCGCATCGATTTCTTTTGACCCTTTGATGAGTTTGGGAATTAAGATAGGGAAATGAAACTTTGGATAAAAGACGTAAAAGAAATGACGACGTTTTTTGATATTGTTTAACTTAAGTCTAATATCGGGAGACAGTAAAACGGAAATAACCCTCAACTCCTTTATGTGACATAAAAAAATCCAGTGTTATAGTTTCCAACGGCTTTTTACCTTTAACTTCAAACTAATATTACATAAAGTAAAAAGTAGTGAAGCGATGATCTCGAGGTGATGGAATAAAAGAAAAATCGTTTACCTATAAGGTGAAGGAGTTAATACGAAAACACACACAATAAGAGGTCACACAAGACTTCCCGTCCTACCTGTATGTAAATACTAACTTCGGAAGCATAAAGAGCCCTTATTGAAACGGTAGAAGTCGACAAACTGATATGGTATTAATGTAATTTTAAATTATCGATGAAGAGACAAATTTTTTTTTCTCTATGTTCTTGTTTTAGACGTAGTGTGTGATACTTTTAAAATTCGTAAAAGAATGGAACAGAAAGTCACCTTTATAAATAATAGTGTATGGTCACCACGACTCACTTCGTGGAACATATTAAGTAGTGGGTCTGTGGAGACGAAATCGTTCATTTTTATTGTGTCTACTCGTTAGACTTCCTGAGACCTCACGTGTCGTTAATTTTATCTGTGAATTGAGACCCTGTAACCACAAAAGCATGAACCTCTTTATGTAGGTAGTGAAAGTAAGAATCTTGTAGGACCGATTTCGTTTGAGTTCCTTTAATCGAAAATTGTTAATTTGGAGCATTCCTGTAAAAAGGAGGATTATGATCGAACATGGGTACTAGGTACCGTTCAACTTCGGAGAGTCTAGAACTGAGACAGAATTTACAAATATAAGATGAAGAAGTATAAGATATGAAAGTATGAGATAAAGTCGGAATTCAAATTACATTCGTTTATTCGTTTTCAATAAGTTCCGGACTCGGACCTAAATCTTTCAATGTACGTGAAAACGGAGTTAAATTTTACAGTATCCTCTCTCATATTTTCAGTAAGGTTTCACCATCAAATTTTATATATATATATATTACATTATAATGAGTCGGTATTTTTCCTTGTTTTAATCCAGTAAATACTACACTTACCTGGACCTCAGACCTTCCTACCACGTCTGTTCGGACAAACGTCCCGTCCTTATCTCTAAGTCTACCTCTCTTACCTGTACACTGTGTCGTACCCTTCCTCTCCCACTCCGCTCAACCCTCTCATCCTACCTGTGTATATGTGACGGCACACATTTGATCTATTGACCACCCTTCGACGACATATCACGTCCCTCGGGTCGAATCACGAGGCACCACTAGATCTCCCCACCCTCACTTCCCCTCCCCACCTCCCTCCGAGTTCTGCCTCTCCTGTATACGTATGTATATCACGTATAAGTGAAGTGACATGTCGTCTTTGATTGTGTTTGAAAATTTCGTCAATATGAGGTGATTTTGATTTTAATTTGTTGACTATAGTCCTAAATATTATCATCATGGTACTCTCCCTCCCGGACTAAGGACTTAGGTCTTAGTCTTCGGGACCAACTATCTGTAGTCACTAAAACAGAAACAGTACTACCGATCTGTATAACGAGGAATCAGAGGGTAAACATTGTGCCCTTTTAGTAGTAGTAGACTTTTAGTCTCCTTCTTACAGTCAATTTCGTAAAACAATTGATATTTTACAACAGGATAACTTCCTTCATTGAGCTTATACGTCTTTACGTCTCTGTGACTTTACGTAGAGTGGGGTATCGTTTCGGTTGAGAAAGACACGTAGGTCACCGACAGTATACTTAGACTTCAAGACCCACAAAACAACCACACAGTCTTCCGACAGGAACATATAGGAAGACTTAGTGTCACATTACTAACAGAGGTATCTGTGCACCAACGACTCTTTTTAATGCAGACCGTCAAACTTTCTTATATAGTTCGTGTAGAGTTAATATTTACCTACTTTTATTCAATATCAATGGTATCCGAAAAAAATCCTGAACGGGAAAAAATGTAATAAAAACTCTTCTATGTATCGACCTTTGTTAGTCATAGGTAAGGAGGATAGTTTAATCCAATATCTAACTCTCCCTTCGGACCATCGAAACGGCGGAGTACTACTCTCTGTGTCTGTGTGACTGCCTTGTGTCTACGGGCAACAGTGGACGAAGACGGAACATCGTTATAAAAAGTAGGTCCAAGCAGAAATTGGAGGGTAAACCCACTGACAAGACTAAGGAGGGACTTGAGGTCGACATTGTCCTATAGTGTAGGAGGAGATTTGAGGATTTCGTGAAATAGACACAGAGAAGGCAACAAGAAAGTTGATGTAATTCTCAAAAATGGAATAAACACCGGGACAAAAGGGATGTTCAACTCCCCCAAATGACTTTTCACATTTCTATTGAACTTCTATTAATTTACTACTTTTGTTTTCGTTAATTTTTTATTTTGACTTTTTTTATCTAATACTCACAAAAGTTTCATGTACAATATTTCTGGAAACATAACTATTAATAGTCGTCACCTGGAACTTAAACCGAGTTTCTAGGTAAACAGAGTCCCTTTGGTTTCGTTGAGTCATTGTCTTTTGTCTTGTCACGGGTAATGTAGACTTATTTGAGATATACTTTTGACTTTACGATTAAAGTTCATTAGGTTTTACCATAAACTATCGTAATTATAGTAGACAATTTATGCCTTATCCTATGTAAGAATCGTAGTAAAACATTTGATGATGTTACGTTGTTCGGTTGTACCATAAAATTTACCATTATTGTTTTAACGAAACGGTAAATTTCGACCTTGACCTCATCCTACGTTTCCTACGACTATCTGTCTTTATCTCCATATTGTGTAACTATATTTGTTTCATGAAATTTAATATCTGTTATTTTGATAGATCTTTAGGGACTTCTTCGTTACCTTTTCTACAAGCCTAATTATATTAAATCTTTTCATCGATGTATCACCTATTTGTTTTGAAACATTGTAAAGGTATACAGTCGTTATTAATCAATTAATATTTTACCTATTTTCCCCAAAAAGATCGTCACCGTTATTTTTACATTTGACGAAGTCTTATTAGGATTGTCTTTTGTAGAACCCTGATTACACTTCTTTTGACATTCTCAAATGATTCTATACTTCGTGTTTAAAATTTATTGATTTATTCACAAAATAAGGACCCTCCTTTTGTATGTATGATACTAGTTCTAAATTCGAGGGGTCAGTTACATGTCCGAGTATAGAACGAGGTTTTATGGTTACCCAAGACCCTACCCTTGTAGTGTCTCGTTACCATCTCAAGTAAACCTTCTTATTATTACATTTGTAACCATTCATTCTTAACTATTCATTCTCGTTACTATTTACTCACCTTCACTTTCATAAAGAAAAATTTTTTTAAAAAAACGTTCTCTCAGGTTTCTTAAGTAAGTGTATATGGAAAGTGGGACCAAGCGGATGATAATATAAGTGTAAAATGGTATCGACGAAACCGTAAGAGAGAGAAAGAGAGAGGCAGATGCGTATGTATGTATGCATGTGTATAAGTGTTATCCCTCATACACTTTTTATACTTTTTTTACACAGAACAACGTCTTTTTTAAAATTATATAAAAAGTTTTTTAAGTTTATTTATTTTTACTAAAATTTAATCTAGGTCGAGACCGGACAACAGAGAATCTTGTTTTTCACGGGTATCGGGACGGGCGTCCTCCGAAGGAACCTACCGACACCCCTCCTTTCAAACCCTACAGTGACCTACTCTGTAGTACTACTCTCGTCACCGTCCTCGGCCCGAGTCTTGTAAAGTGGTGACCCTCAGACTCTCTCCGAGTGACGATGGACGGTGGAAGAGTCGCGTCCAGTCGTCGTATATATTACTCAAAGTAACAGAAGGTAAGACAAGTTGTTATGACCCCTACACCGAATGGTTTTTGGGTCACCAATGTATGTACTTTTTGATACCTAAAGTCCTGTACGCCGAAGAATATATTCATCTTTGTAGTAAAAATTTTTTGGTAATTTCATTTTATTAGGGTCATCTACTTCGTCCGACAGATTTACCTACCACAGAAGTCAAGAGTAGACCCTTTAGTTAGATCATAATTTCAATGATCAGAGTGAGGTTTTTACTCTGTGTACTTTTGGTAGAAGGAGATCAAGACGTCTGCAGACAGAGAAGACTTTGGGTTCCAATCTGGGTATCCGACACTTTTGGTAGAAGGAGATCAAGACGTCTGCAGACAGAGAAGGCTTTGGGCCCCAATCTGGGTATCCGACAAACAAAAAAAAGGGGGTCTCGTAATTAGTGTGAAACGTCTTGAATAACATCCTAACATAGTGTGGTCCAATACTCGATTTTCTGGGATCCTACAACATTTTTATCTTATAATTAAACCCTCCCTACTTTAATCTCTTTTTCGTAAAATTCATCTTACGACATTCAAAGTTGATCTACCATTTCGTCATATTTTATCTAGTCTTTTTCTTTCCTTAATTTTGTTGTGTTAGTTCTACAATCTGACGTGACTTTATCACTACTCTCCGATTCTATATTCCAAAATTTTGGTTTTATATATACACGGTTTGTTTTTGTTTGTGTATTCTTTAGGTCCTCCTATGGGTGTGGAAGTCAGAAGTCAAGTGAAGGATGTCACAACCTGACTGGGGGTCCCTCAGGGGTAACCAACTCTCTCGTCGTTACCTGTCTTCGAGATCCTACGGAAAATTTCGAAGACTCCCGAAACCTACCTAAAAGGAGCAACGACCTCATCTAATCTTCTACTTACGGTTGTCTTAGAGGGTTGAGACCCGTGAACTTGAAGTTAGTTTTTGGTAAACAACTAGAAATTTCTACTCATCTTTCTTAGATAAATTTTTTTTTTTTTTCGTTTTGTTCTGGTGATGGTAAAAAGTCTACGAAAGATAAACCGTCCGTTAAAGCACTCCAATCATGAGAAAATTGGGAATATCGTAGTGGTAAATGTTAACTTCCTGAACCCTGAGACCCTCTCCAATTCGTCCGACTCCAGTATTTCTGTAGTCTATGTCAATTAATAATACCCTATAATAACACGACAAATGAAAATTGATAGTTATGACGAAAGTAAAAAATTTCTTACGGGATAGAAGGAATGTCTGACATTCGCGAAGGTTCTTACTCCGAGTCTCACTTAAATACAAGATCGAATCGGAGACCAAGCCACGAAATGTATTTAGACGTAAAATTTTTATAAATTACCCTTAAAAGACCATTAGATCACCATCCCTGAGGCACGAGAGTGACGACTCCCAGTCCCAAGTTAGGGACCAACCCCTTGATTCTAGAGTGATCGGTACACCGTACCAGGTTTTTTTTATTTTTTCATAAATGGTATGTTTATCTCATTGAAAGGTAAACGAAGTCTTAGTCAAGGTTTTTATAAAAAGTCTATAGTGATTTAAAAAATACTACAGAGACGAAATAGGGGTTTGGAGAATTTGTCGTAGGAAAAAAGAAGGTTTCATTCACTTTTACTTAATATGGTTTTCTGAGGAGAAGTAGGGAGGAGGAGGAGGAGGCGGAACCCCATTAAACTACTCCTCCGGAGGACCCAGGTTTAAACTTAATCTTTTATAGTTGTGGTGTCATACAAGGGGTTTCTCCTTTTGTACTAGATAAAAGTTAGAACACAAAGTCTTGTGTGTCGACACACTGAAGGATTAAATAATATAAGGGGCAGACGGAGGTCTGTCGAGAATCGGACGAAGAAGAAGAGATGGGTCGGGTAGCGATACCCTTTACCCCCCCTGAACTTCGTCGGGTCTCGAACCTGAGATCACTTTCCGGTCATTTGACAAGGAGGGCTCTACGGAGGACGGGTTCGTACACGTAAGCGGAGATCCTGGACTTCCCTCGGGCTCCGGGGTACCCTACTGTCGACATCCAATCCTTCGGTTCGAAGGTCGAGGAACTTCCAACCACAGTCGACAGACGTACAGAGGGATCCCACACCAGTAACAAGGGACAGAGGTCTCTCTTGTTGTGTCGAAACCCACCCAGAACCGTTGGTTCGGGTTGCACCGAAGGGAATTAACCCGAAAGGTTCCCAAAACCGGTATTCTTGTCTAACGTCGACACCGGACTCGTAGAAATCTTCACACTTAGTAAAAAAAAAGAGGACTTCTTCGATAAAACTCGAAATATTAACGTATAAAGATACAAAAAAAAAGTATCTCACTCATTCCTCTTACTGAACGTAAAAAAAAGAAATTATCTTTAGACGACCCAAGATACGAGAAGATAGAACATATTGGGTCCGGTCACTAAGGACTTGAACCAACACGTAGTCTAAATGAACTCCCGTTGAAGACACTATGTATTTAAGAACGTTACCTTAGGTCTTTAGTCGTGTAAAATATTTGAGGGGTCAAGTAAAGGTCCGTCGCTCTGACCGGAGAGGATCCAAACCCTTAGAGAAAAGTTGGGGGAAAGAGGGGTGACACCATTAAACCCAGGGTCAATTTACCAATAGAAATACCTCACGATTCTCGGGATCTAACCCATGACGACGAATCAGCGAGTCAGGACAGACTGAGAAACGCTGGGGTACCTGACATCGGATGGTCCAAGGAGACAGGTACCCCTAAGAGGTCCTTCTTATGACCTCACCCAACGGTACGGGAAGAGGTCCTAGAAGGGTTGGGTCCCTAGCTTGGGTCCAGAGGACGTAACATCCACCTAAGAAGTGACAGACTCAGTGGATCTTCTGGACTTTAGATCAAGATAATTATCTAGGTGATGACTGGTCAGGATCTATTTATAACAGAGGATACACCAGGAGTCAAAGGAGATCACTTTTGTAACGATAACGGGTTCACCGGTGGTCCAGGTTTTGACGATACAAGTCGTCTTAGGAAAAATACTTGGGCTCTTCCACTGGGATTGGTGACGTAATCAATTAATCTTGAACCGGTAGTAATCAAGAGATTAATGTACATACGTTAGATCTAACCAATCATCTAAGACACATTCTCTTGATTTCTCTTCGCGCTTCTGGAACACTCCTCCTTGAGGATCACTATTCCGTTGGAGAGTCGTACCTGGTCTCCTGAACGTTTATAGTCACGTGAGTGGAAAACTTGTATTTTAAATCAATTTACATGAAAGAGAGACACTCACAAAAGGAGGAAACTTTTTTAGTTGAAACAACGGTCGTTTCTTAATTTGGAATTAAAACGGTCTTTTCTATTTCCTTTATCGGTTTTTTTTTTTTTTTTGGAAGGAGAGTAAAGTCAGAAGGGACGGATCTACTAAAGTGGCACAGAAAGGGTGGAACAGTAGGAGAGCCGACCCAGACCACCGAGAACGGCGTGAGGTACTACTCCACCCCGACAGCCCCCGACTTCGTCGACGGAATGGGTAGAAATGAACCTTTGTCCTCACAAATTTATTAGGTCTTTGAACCTTCTTCTGTGTTCGGATTTAGGTTTACGATGAATTGTAAAGACGTTCAGTAAGAATAGGGGTGAACCTCTTCGTGTCGAGACTACCAAGATACCGAAAATAACCGATAAATTACCAAATTCCTCGTCGAAACGTGACCTCGGGTACCTTAGGGTGGTTTAACGTGTCTGGTAGGGTTGTACCGGGCTAGTCTTGGGTAGGACGACGAGAAGACACAGTACTTACAACAGTCTCCTTTGGAGTCTAAACTCCGGAACACCTTAACTGACAAAACTAGTAAAAAATTTTTTACAAAACTTAATCCTCAAATGTAACTACGAATATGAAATTTTTGAAAAGGAAATTCTTTACTCGATTACAGTACACATAATGAACCATTAGACTAAGAAAAATTCTACAATGTCCGAAGAAAGGAGAGTCATTTACATCAGTAAACGTCAAGTACGTTTGAAACTTGTCAACTTATCATAAGGTAAAGTATAGATGCCGGTAGTACATCTATGTCTATATTTATCATAGGGTAAGAGACTTTCACACTTAGAGAATATAGTTATTCTATAAACGACGACGACGATGACAACGACGTTGACGACGACGACGACGACAACGACGACGAAGACGGCGACGACGACGATTCAACGAAGTCAGCACAGGCTGAGACACGCTGGGGTCTCTTGCGTCGGGTGGTCCGAGGGGGCAGGGATCCTAAGAGGTCCGTTCTTGTGACCTCACCCAACGGTAAAGGAAGAGGTTATTCTATGAATTTAACGAATTTTTTTTAAAAAAATACTTCCCGTAGTCCTACTTGTAAACGAGTTATTTATGTGAAACGTAGAATCACGACCCGACACTGTCATTTTACTTTGTCTCGCGGTAGGGAAGAGAATTCATCGCATATAAAATGAACCTCTGGTTGTCTTTTATTCGTTCACTTCTTCATACAGTACACCATTTTTATGTTGTCTATCTAGTCTGTCTTTTCCCTTCTACGCACTGTAACGGACATTCTACTAACGTAACTAGTTTTCATACTTCCGTCACTCCCTCCCCTGGTTCCATCATAGCTTAGTTCTCGAAAGAACTTTCTCGCTTGTCGTCACGTTTCCGGGACTTCGTCTACATAGGTCGTCTTTTTTTCACGTTCCTAGGGTCACACCTTGGGCCCCTCTCATCGTCCTCTATTTTTCCCAGCCTCCTTCCTCTCTGAGACGTCCGGAAAACAACCGGCGACATTGTTCAAATCGAAAATGAGACTCACCTTTTACTTCGGTACCCTACCTAACTCGTACGTATACGACAATACCCTGAATACTTAACTTTTTTACCGAACCAAAAAGATAACTCTAATCTGATACCCCCTTCCGTTCAATTATATGAGGTGATGTCACTGGTTCGACTCTCTATTACCACAGACTTTGGTCATAATCGTCACCTCTACGATTTTTCGTCAACTTAAGGTCCTTTATTTTTCTCCTCAGTTCCTACCCGTCAATCTTCGTTCTTTGACAGTAACTCTTACTACTTCCCGTATCTTCTAATCGTCAAGACAAAACCAGTACAATTACAACTCTACGGAAAATCTGTAGGCTTATAACCTACACACACACACAGATCTTAAGTTCCCTACCAAGACTCGACCTCTAGATTGAAAGCCGTAGTAGTCGCATATCTGGGACAAATTTCACTACTCTTGTCACTTCTCCAAGGTGCTGACTCGAGACTCGTGGGGTTTCAACTTCCGACCCCTCTTCTTCTTACTGAGACTCATCTTAGTATCCCTACATCCTTCTATTAGTTCTCTTTCAAGTCAATTTCCACTTCCTCTCTAATGTACATATTTTATGACGTCTGACCCTCAATTTTCTCCTAACTCGTAACTAAAATCGTCGCACCTTCGAGCTCCACTAGACTCGTTACCATCAAAGTCACGTTCCTACCCTTCTCTCGGACTGACCTACCCAATCGTCGTTCGATCCCGTCTTCCTAACCCTGTCACTCATGTCTTCTCAGGACGAGTCGCACAGACTCCTAACGACGTCCCTACATAATTATCATGTTTCAGTCGAAAATCTTTGAAAAGATCGTGAAACTGTACCAGTACTGTAAGTCCGTGTCCTAGTAAAAAGATAACTAATTAAAATAAAGTAAAAGGTGCTCATAGACAAAGACCAGTGTCTAATCTTTTCTTTTTATTTGGCCAGGAAATGATGTGTCTCAAACTACCCACAACTACACCCGACAACTTTCTACTAAACGAAATGCCGTCTCGCCTTTTTATTTCACCTTCGACCTCCCCTTCAATGTCAGTTCACAGTTCACACTGAAAAAAAATCAGAAAAAAAAATTTTATGTACAAGATCTTTTCCTCAGTCGTTTGATGACAATTACCCGAGTAATGGATAAAAATTTAATTAAAAATAACTTCATATCAACTAATACGTAATATAATATACGTAATTAAGTCAACACATCACTTCACCAAGTCAATATATATATAAAAAAAGGACTAATAAAAGATGATTTCTAATGCGGTTCTATAACTTATATCATGGGGTACGATATGACATTTACGAACAAACAGAAAGAGACAGACTAAATGAAGTAAGTCATACTACTAAAGATTCATGTAGGTACAACGACGTTTACCGTAATAAAATAAGAAAAAGTATCGACTCATTACAAGGTAACACAAATATATATGGTGTAGAAGAAACAGGTAAGTAAACAACTACCAGTAAATTCAACGAAGACATAGAACCGACAACATTTATGACGACGACATTTATAACCCCAAGTACACAGAAGGGTTTAATCTTAAAAGTAGAAAAGACCTATATATGGGTCCTCACCCTAACGATTTACTATACCATTGAGATAAAAAGTAAAAAATTCCTTGGAGGTATGATAGAAGACCATCACCGATGTGACGACGACGACGACGACGATTCAGCGAAGTCAGCACAGACTGAGACAAGCTGGGGTATATGCCGTCGGGTGGTCCGACGGGGTAGGGACCCTAAGAGGTCCGTTCTTGTGACCTCACCCAACGGTACAGGAAGAGGTTACGTACTTTCACTTTTCACTTTCACTTCAACGAGTCAGTACAGACTGAGAATCGTTGGGGTACCTGACGTCGGGTGGTCCGAGGAGGTAGGTACCCTAAAAGGTCCGTTCTCATGATCTCACCCCACGGTAACGGAAGAGGCTCACCGATGTGATTAAATGTAATTTCACCTTGAAAAAACTGTTACCCTCTTTAATACCATCAATATATACGAGTACCCTTTTAAGTCATCTCTCCCTTTTTGACTACTACTGTCTCTTGACATAGAAGCACCGATTTAGACACGTGTGTAGACATTATTAAAAGAACAATTTATAGATGGTCGTCTAGGACTTAGTTTCTCATGTATGAAAATCATAAAAAATTAGGTTACATCGTATACGGGTAACAACTTTTTAAAAATTTAAGTCTCTTCGTTTTGATCATTAATAGGTACTAGGGTGGTGGTTTTATCTAACCATATATAGAAAACGAAATACTTCTCTAATTTGATATTATATACTTTATGGAATAAAAAAGGTAAAGTGCACAACACTGATAGAAGGATGTTATTTATATATTAATGTACATAATAAATTACAGACGAATCATAAAGTAACACACCTAGTTGATATTAATTAAATTGGTCTGAGAATAATATCTTATAAATCCCTACAAGGTAAAAAATCACCTTTATCGTAACACTATAGGTAGAAACATTAAGGTAGACTAAAATAAAGGACTCCTAATTAAGAATCACCTTCAAGATACAGTCTACTAGACTTTTAAATTTCAAAGAATAAGGAAATGTTAAATGGACATCTTTCCTACTTCGCAAACGTGAGATGACTCGTCAGCACTTCTAAATCTATGTTCGAAATTCTGTCAAAAAATTTGATGACTTTTTTAACCCTCACCCCGTTCGTTGGATCAACTCTACCACTCCGGACCCCACTATACATCCCTCAACGAGTCTATCTACCTGTACATAGAGTATCTAGATGACATATACTGTCTCCGAATATCCAAATCTATACTGTATATCAACAGGTATGGTGTCTGTGTAATACTGAAAACATTCGGGGTCCACGAAAACGGAAACACCCGTCGAATAAGACATTTTGTTACAATTTTAAATATAAAATTCTGACATACTATAGTGAATGTATACCTTAGATTTTTTTCCATGTTTACTTGAATAGAAGTTTTGTGTGTATCTCAATGTCTACATCTTTTGTTTGAATGATCTCCTATTTCTACCCTCCCCTATTTAACCTTCTAACTCTAACGGCGTATGTATGACGATATATATTTTATTAATTATTTCTGGATGACATAACGTTTCCCTTCAGATGAGTTATAAGACATTATTGAATATATCCTTATTCTAGATTTTTTCTCACCTATATACATATACATCTTTGATTGGATTATAACATTTAGTTGATGTGAGGTTATTTTAAAAATTTTTTCTAATCACTTTTAGACGTTTTTTCTGATGTAACAGTATTTCTACTGATATTAGGTCCGACCTAAGTAACAAGACACAATCAACAATAGGAGGAATACAAAAAGAAGATTGCAAAAAGACAAAACACCACTGGTGGATCCTCCCTTCCACTTAAAACATTTCGTTAAGTCTACCTTTGTCAAAGTACCCGACCTCTCATAATTAAGGGTGTCCGGGAGTCTTGACACGGACGTTTCGTGGTACCTATCTAACCGGGACTAATACGAAAGACATTAAAATTATTACTTAACTATACTGAATACTTTTTTTATTTTCTCTTTTTACAGTCTGTTTTAAATATTTATAAGTACCAGGGATTCATCAAAGTGAATTCAGTGTTTCCCTCTTATATGTAAGAAAAGGGTATACAAGGTAGGGTAAAGGAAGGGTCGTCACCTGATATTGTCTTCTGAACCATTTTCATTTCCATTTTGGAAAGATCGAAGGGAGAGTTTGAACGACGATAAAGACTAGGGACGGAGATAAATGGGTCAACAGGGGGGTTTTGAGGTTTTGAACTCCAGTAGAAGTCAGTGTCGGAGTCCAGGTGTCAGTCAGTTACTGGTTCGGAACAGTTCAGTCGTGGATTTCGAAAGAAAGATCTAAAAAAATTTTTTAACTCTATATTAGTTGTACATTCAAACATAATCACAATCGGGAATACTACATTATTAAACCCTTCCCTTCGACTATTTACATATATAACGTTTAACTACTAGTCTCAATCACATCAATTGTATGTCGTGGAGTACATTAATGTTTAAACACACACACACTACTCTTGAAGATTCTAGAGAAGATCGTAAGAAGTTTATATGTTGTGAGAATTCAGGTCACAACAATTAACATCAATGGTACGACATAAATCAACAGAATATTGACCTTCAAACACGGAAAACTGGTGAATTCTGAAGACAGAGGGATAAAGGGACACAAACGTGACGGTAGTAGGACTAAATCTAGTGGTACCATGACGGAGGTGTGAACGAACAAGATTAGGTAGGGATGAGGTAGGACGTTGGACCTGAAATTGATCCCGTATTTAGTATAGACAAATTAGACTAAATAATTTTATTCTACCGAGGGTAACGAAGGACAAAAGAGAGTCTTATTTTAGGTTTGAAGACAAATGATGGGAACGTAGAGTCAACGAAGTCAGTACAGGCTGAGAAACACTGAGGTACATGGTATCGGACGGTCCGTGGAGACAGGTACCCTATGAGGTCCGTTCTAATGACCCCACCCAACGGTACGGAAGGAGGTCCCCTAGAAGGACTGGGTCCCTAGCTTGGGCGCAGAGGACACAGAGGAAGTACCGTCCGTCTAAGAAATGGTGACTCGGTGGACCCTTCGGGATCAAGGAAAGGGTCCGGACCCGTTTGTCCACCCGAGAGGGTTTTGGGGATTCCGTTGATCAATATAACGACGTAAACCGGACTCAGTTCTAATCAGGTGAGTTTCCGTTTGTCTATAACACCACTCCTTACTTGACCTCATGTCCTCTTTCCTAGGAACTCTAGTTCAAGACATTTGGAAAATCGTAGGAGTCCTTAAACCCAATTATACAATATTTCTTTCCGGAACTTCTCTATATATCCCTAGTGACACAACAAATGACGACATTCCAGAACATAAGGGGAAAACCGAATTGTTGACCATCTTATCCTCACAACGTTGTCTCTGACCATCTAATGGTTTTCCAGTACGGAATCCTTAAATGGGTGCTCCCCAACATTTGGGAAGAAGAGAAGGTTTAAATATCCTATAAAAGAGGACAATCCTATTCATCAAAGACCAGGTTCCGACTAAACATGTCCAACCCACAATTGTCGGGTAGACCCCTAAGGAATCCTCTTCCGTTACCGTGGGGTGAGGTCATGAGAACGGACCTTTTAGGGTACCCGCCTCCTCGGACCATCCGACGTCAGGTACCCCAGCGCTTCTCAACCTGTGCTGACTCGCTGAAGTGAAAGTGAAAAGTGAAAGTACGTAACCTCTTCCTTTGCCGTTGGGTGAGGTCACAAGAACGGACCTCTTAGGGTCCCTGCCCCCTCGGACCACCCGACGGCAGCTACCCTAGTGTGTCTCAGCCTGTGCTGACTTCACTGAATCGTCGTCGTCGTCCCTAAGGAAACAGGGTATGACTTCCTAAAAGAGGAACATCTTATACCGTCCTTATCTTAGAACAAGAAAACCGACCAGAATCTGTCCCAATTTTATTCCCCGACAAGTCCCGGAGGATTGGTCTCATACTGGAGTTCCCTCGAACTTTTCAGGAAGGGTTCCTCTCCTCATCCTGTGACTCGGTGTTGATCTTCCCGTACGTCTTAGTTGGTGACGGAATGATGGGAACGGGAGGCCTTTAGGGCAGTACTGTAAGGAGGAGAAGTGAGACCTGGAAATGTATGTATCCGAGGAAGGTCTCGTAGGTAGGAAATAAGGAAACGTAGGGGAGTAGTCTGAGTGAGAAGTCGGGAGTGAACGACTGTCGTTGTAAGGAGTCCTGACCTGAGTTCCGGACTTGCAGGGGGGGGGGCTTCGTGTAAGTGTATGCACCTTTACTGTAAAGGAACAGACAGAAACGTGTAAAAGAGGGAAGTCGAAGTAGATGAAATATCATGTCAAGGTAGGTCTAAGAATACATTCCGAAAGGTAATTAGGTCGTATCTACTTTTCGTGTGTCTCCGACGTAACTCCCTGTCGATCACCCATGGTATACCTTGACCTCCTTTCTGTTTAAAACAAAATTTCAACTTAGGTAACTGAGACCCTGATACTAAACCTGTCTACCCTCAGTCACTTTGGAGGGTTAGTCCTGTTCGCTACAGCATACCCTACTTCTTCTGTCACCCTACCCAGAATTGGTATCACAGACTGTCTGTATTCTCGAGTTGTCTACGACGGACAACGGAAGTAGGATCTCTTCCACTTGTAACCCTTAGACCAGGGGGTCCCAATCGGGATACGAATCGACCCCGGACGGACGACCTACCACCCCGTCCGGGTCTAACTATACTGACACAGTCAGTCGACCTCCAATCTTTGGTCGTCCACTTAGGACGATACAAATCTAGTAGTGGTTATCCTCGTTCTACTGACAAGAGAAATACATTCTCACCTCGGGTTCAAAGAAACGACGAGAATCAGAACTCTTTTTCAGTCTTCGTATCCGTCACTGTAAATATCGATAAAACTGACCGATCTCCCAAAAGTCTTCTACTCCTTTGTTTGTTCTTTTAACTTTGGTTTTATATAAATTGGGACATCTAAAACCGGGTAAAACGAAGAAAGAATATTGAAACCAGTAACATCGACTACTCTACCATTCCTCCCCTGGACACCTGTAAAAAAAATTGGTAGAGATACGATACACCGACGGACATAAATATGAAATCTATTATCGTATTAAAGATGACAAGACTTATAAGGAGACCCAGTATCGGAGCTCAGTAAACTAAAGATTGAAACTAATCAAGTACTCTACACCAATCTTCGTAGAATAGACTTCTTTATCCTTATTTTATAGTCCTTCCTCCGTCAGTTTACCTAATGAGAGAACTTTATTAACGCTTACCACTGAGTAAACCCATTGCTTTAGTGAAATCACTTAAAACTTATCGCAAAATTTTTTACCTTATTTTATTAAAAATCTCACGAAGTGTTCATCGTCTCTGTTCACAAAGTAATCTAGTCAAAGTAGACGTACACATGACCCTATGTTCTGCGTAAAACACGACAGCCAGTACCAACTTTTTCAAATTTTCGGAGGAGGGGACGGGGAAGTATTCCGTTAAGTGGAACTTTAATGGACGTGATATCTTGTAACAGACAAAAATATAATTATATACGTAACGTATAAAAAAATAAGTCTACACAATAAGGTTATCTTAAATAGAATTGCCTACTCAACGGATGGAGTGTTACTATGCTCACTCCGACTAGTAGTGGGTATTCGTAGACAACGTACTAAAGACGAGTGATGAGTGTAGGTAGAAAAGAGAACCATGGTGAAGATCGAGAACCACTATCGGGGTTAAAGATCCGAGAAATCTTCACGAAGAAATGTCTAACGACGACGACGATTCAGCGAAGTCAGCACAGGCTGAGACACGCTGGGGTATCTGCCGTCGGGTGGTCCGAGGGGGTAGGGACCCTAAGAGGTCCGTTCTTGAGACCTCACCCAACGGTAAAGGAAGAGGTTACGTACTTTCACTTTTCACTTTCACTTCAGCGAGTCAGCACAGACTGAGGATCGCTGGGGCACCTGACATCGAATGGTGGTCCGAGGAGGCGGGTACCCTAAAAGGTCCGTTCTCATGACCTCACCCCACGGTAGCGGAAGAGGTAGAAATGTCTAATCTTTTACTCTTAAAATTCACACTATAAAGAATGTACATGTACTCTCCCTCGGTGTTCTATTTAGAAATTTACTTTCCCGTCACAGGTCAGAAAACACGGTCTTTACTAACTTCGGAATTTTGTCGAAAACACAAAGACTAAACAAAGTGACAAAATGGGCACAACATAGACTTTCTGTTATAAGACAAAATTTGTCAAGGTTTACCTTTCGGTAAGTTGGTGGTACATACATTTTCGGACATACATTTTGGGCTTGTCTTTACAGACCGATTTGCTATTTACGGGAAGGAAGGAGGACCCGAGGGAAGTACGTTAGCTCCCTTATACTTATTCTTATTCACCCTGTACTCTTTCGTTAGGTTTAACCAGGACTGATTATTCTTTTAGTAACTTATCAGTAAGTGAAGGTAAGTGAGTTTGAATCCTGACACCTTTTAGGGGATAACGAAACCTGGAAACTTTGGAGGTATTAAACCGAAGACAGACGAAAAGATTGGAATAAGAGATATGTTGAACCCTTTTTCTTTTTTCTTTTTTCTTTTTTTTGCATTTGGGATTTCATCGACGGTGTTGGTCGAACGTAAAGGAAATCTATATCCGGTAAACGTCATGGAATTTTTTTGTTTGATGGAGAAAACAAGGAACCGAGAAATCGTGAAAGGAGGTATTGACAAAAAACAGATTAAGTTGGGTCGGATATACCAGGTCCTATAACCGTGTTTTGCAAACCCCTGGGAGGACTAATTAAACTTAAGTCACCCAAAGACATCTCGTGAATGTACCGAGTTCTTGACACGAGTTTTTTGTGTACAAAGAAGTAGACGGGGAGGACTCTTCGGGTGTATGTCTTAATAATCATAGATGACTCGCAGAAGTTACAGCGTGTAGAACTAGAACCATGACCTTGAACCGACTAAACAACTTCTATTGTATCTTCAGTTAGCACCTTAATAGAAACACGAAAAGTAATTGAATATCAGATTGTAGTCACGTCGGTACACTTATATTGGTAAATAATCTCTATATTGTTTTAGAGGTACGTAGCAAAATTTGACAAGTTGTTCCTTCGTAAGGTATCTTTGTTTTCTGAAGTGATCAGAAACCAAAGATAGAAACCAAATCGGTTCACTATAAAACATCGAATATAAAATAAAGATTTAAAGGAAAGACTATGACACTTAAAATATATCCCAGTCTAAAATAAAAATTTATTTACTAATATATTATTAACGGGAACTAAAAAGAGACGGTAAAGAAATATTTTTTTAATGTATTTTGGTCATAGTATAGTGTACTTATACATATATATATATTTCTAATAGTTGTGTAATTTTTATTTTAAAATTTTTGTCATACAGACAATAACTTTACCGTCTTTTACCCCTAAATTTTTTTAAATAAAATAACTTCAAATAAACTAAATATTACAACGTAATTAAAGATTAATTAACGTAATTAAAGATGTCGTTTCACTAAGTCAAAATATATATATAAAAAAGTATAAGAAAGGTAATACTAAATAGTGTCCTATAACTTATATAGGACACGATATATATCCTCCTGGGTGACAAATAGGTAAGAAATATATTACTAAACGTAGAAGGAGAGGGTCTGAGAGTAGGTGCGAAGGGGGTGGGGTGGAGGGAACATTGGTATTCAGACAAGAAACACGGATACTTAGATAGAGACAACGTCTCTATTCAAACAAACACAGTTTAAAATGTAAGGTGTATATTCACTGTAGTATACCATAAACAGAAAGAGAAAGACTGAATGAAGATCCGGGTAGGTACAACGAAGTACATCGTAATAAAGTAAGAAAAATTTCCGACTCATTATCACGTAATACATATGTATTGTGCATAAATAGGTAAATAGACAAGTACTTGTAAATCCAACAAAGGTAAAGACCGGTACCATCATGACGTTACTTGTAATCCTACGTACGTAAAAAAAAATTTAATATTAAAACAGGTCTATGTACGGGTCCTCACCCTAACGGTCTAGTATACCGTTGAGATATATAAATCAAAAAACTCCTCGTAGGTACGACAAAAGGTGTCACCGACGTGGTTAAATGTAAGGGTGGTTGTCACACCTCCCAAGGGAAAAGAGGTGGGGAAGATCGTAAACAATAAATATCTGAAAATTTACTACCGGTAAGAATGGTCACACTCCACCATGGAATGACCTCAAAACTATACGTAAAGAGATTATTAATTGTTATAACTCGTATAAGAGTACACGGACAACCGGTAGACAGACGGAAGAAACCTCTTTGTAGACGAATCCAGAAGACGGATAAAAAAATAACCCAAAAAAAAAAAAAAAGACAGTAACTCGACATAGTCGACAATGTATAAAACCTTTAATTCGAGGATAGTCACCGTAGTAAACGTTTATAAAAGAGAACCAGGTATCTAATGGAAAAGTAAAACGAATAATAAGGGAAACAACACGTTCATGTGTATCTAACTAATCCGGGGTAAACAGATAAAAACGTAAATAAAAATAACGGAACCCTCCGTTCTTTTGGATTTTTTTTGGAACCATGCTAAATATGGTCTCTTACAAATCGGATACAAGAAAAGATTTTCAAAATACCACAGCATAGAATATAAATTTAGAAATTTCGGTAAACTCAAATAAAAAAGACAAACTACACTCTAACACAAGATTGAAGTAACTAAATATATGTCGACAGGTCGAAAGGATTGTTGTGAAAGACTTCTGTGACAGAAAAGAGGTAACATATAAGAACGAAGGAAACAGTCTCAAATTAAATCACATCCACACACCCAAATAAAGATCCGAGAAATAAGCGAAGGTAACTATGTATACGAACAAAAACACGATTATGTTGTGAGAAAACTAATGTCATCGAAACATCACAACAGACTTCAGATCTTTGCAATACGGAGGACGAAACAAGAAAAGGGAGTTATAACGAGATCGTTAAACTCCTGAAAACACCAAGGTATATTTAAAATCCTAATAAACAAGACTAAGACACTTTTTATAGTACCCGTTAAACTATCTCTAACGTAATTTAGACATCTAACATAACCTATCACACCGGTCTTTTACCCTTTCTAAAAATTTCTTCTCTTAATTTCAGTGAGTGATAAGACGGTGAGGTACTAATGTTGATATTCGTTTCACTATGCACAGGAAGATGGGAGATGACATAGATACAAATATAGGAGTGTAATAGACATTTATATGTATACAAACGTCTTTATACGTGTATAATTTTTACATTCCAAAAAGACGGAGACGTCAAGTCTTAGGATAAAAAGAGAAACGAGTCTTAATAGTATAGATCTTGTAGAAAGAAAAAGAACTTTATAGGAAGTTTCCATATAAGAAATTTCTGACCTATGGTAAGGTGACACATCTATGTAGTATGAAATAAATTATCTACAGAAAAAATTATACAACTCCAAAATAGATTAAAAATGACAGTATTTGTGGAGATTCTAGTAGTAGGAACATTTACTTAGACTGTAAGTAGAAATCAGAAAATGAATCTTATTTAAGGATCTTCACTTTAACGATCAGAACATGTGGGAATTCAAGACTAATGAACAACGGTCTGATGGGAGACTTTTCCAATAGAGTTATAAACGGAGGGGGAGTTGTCTTACACCTCTTCCGTTACCGTGGGGTGAGGTCATGAGAACGGACCTTTTAGGGTACCCGTCTCCGCGGACCATCCGACGTCAGGTACCCCAGCGATTCTCAGTCTGTACTGACTCGCTGAAGGGAAAGTGAAAAGTGAAAGTGCGTAACCTCTTCCTTTACCGTTGGATGAGGTCACAAGAACGGACCTCTTAGGGTCCCTGTCCCCTCGAACCACCCTACGGCAGATACCCCAACGTGTCTCAGCCTGTGCTGACTTCACTGAATCGTCGTCGTCGTCGTCGTCGTTGTCTTACGCTCTCTCACAGACGAGTGATGTGATAACATTTTTCTTGTTTTGGTTCTTGAGAGTAGTAAGTGAACTCTCAAGTTTTATAGTAGAGTTAAAACCGATAAAATACCCTTTACAATTTGTAAAAAACTACATACTTAATCGGTAAATATAAAATACATAGTTTTACTAATGAAGATAGGGTCAATGTCCTCTTAACACGTACGGAATACAATCCTCGGACCACCCGATACCGGGTACCCCAGCGTTTCTCAACCTGTATTGATTTCACCGAATCGTACGTACGTGTGTATGTACATTATGTATAAAACCCTGAAGGGACCACCGAGTCTACCATTTGGTAGAAGGACGTTTCGTCTTCTGGACCCAAGTTAGGGACCCAGTCCTTCTAGGGGACCTCTTCCCTTACCGTTGGTGAGGTCATAAGAACGGACCCTTTAGGGTACCTGTCTCCTCGGACCGCCCGATGTCAGGTAGCCGTAGTGTTTCTCAGTCCGTGCTGATGCTCTGACGTGAAATAAAGAAAGAAATACAATATATTTATTCTCTTTGACTACAGTAATAGTCCACCGTGTACTAAAAATTCACTCCTGATTCTAGCTCAGAAACTTTATTTCCTCTTAACCACCAAGATTAAATTTTGTATACATCCCACTAGTCAAATGAAATACATAAAGTCTGACGAAATTTTTATAAATCTCCTCGATGCATAATTGATCGTAAGACTTTAATTCAACACCGTTAGGTTTGGGATAACAGTCTCCCTAGAAAATTTTTTTCAGGGAAACATCTCCAAACTTGGTGAAACCCTCTGTAAGAAGAGTAATAACTCACCGGTTTCCGGATATATCCTATCATAAATTAAACAATTCCAAAAACTAAGAAAAAAATAAAAATTATGAAAATAATTTTCTCATCGGGTACTATAATATTTCATGAAATTTAATATATCATCTAAATTTTACTTCTCTTACTTAAGGGGAGAGGTAGGAGTCAAACAAAGAACTCAGGGTGTAGAGTCGTCATTAGAACCATACTACTTGAACAGACCAGGAGAGACTAACGTATCTGATTACATAACACACACACACTATAATATCTTGAGTAATTAAAATTATCGACCCGTTATAAGGTCTTATTACAGTCTGGATTATAGTACAAACTTTACACTTGTGTTCGTTACACTCTAAACGGAGTCCCGTAAAACAAATAAAATTAGTAAAACCTCTTTAACTCCCAAGGTCCTCTACTGGAAAAATTGATTACAATCATCTCTTCTATACCATCTTACTCAAAAAAAAATTTCAATACAGTTTATCTCCTTCTACGTTTATCTCCTTATACTATAGTTTGAATATAACAGGAGAAATAAATTTAAAACCTTGGCTTAATTTAAACCCCTCCTTTCATTATTCCCTTTCACGTAGAAGTTCCTCGCAAGAGACCTTAAGAGAATCTCTCAATTAGTGTTACAGGTTTTAACTAAAACAGAAACCTGATATTATCAAAGTTCTGAGATTTTATGTCAGTCCTTTAGGACGATCAAAGAAGGAGTTTGGTACTCCGGCCGAAACCCTTTTTATGCTAAAAACAGGATCTTAAGGTTCACACCACTCCTCATACTCCACACACACACCCACCTTCTCTACTTACTAAGTAAGTGAAGATGGATGTCAAGTATATCTACCTTAGTATGTCATACATCGGAACACACGTAGCGAAGAAAGTGAATTATGTCACAAAAGCTCTCAGTAGATCCAACAGTGGATGACAAAATTACTGTCCCCTCGACACAAAACAAAACGAAGGGGAAAATTCAGTCCAAACGACTCCATATTTATCGTGTCATTTCAAGTGGGTAAAATCCATAAGATAACATATCAAAACCAAAAAATTAAAAAATAATTTCAACGAGACGTTACCTCACATCAACGAAATGTTACAACACAATCAAAGACGACATATCATTCACTCAGCCGATACATACACATATATAGGGGAGAAAAAAAAAAATAAAGAAAGAGTAAATCCAGTAGTGTCTCGTAACTCATCTGAAGGGACACGATATGTTATCCAAGAGTAATCAATATAAAATATGTACCATAGTTATCATATATATACAGCTAGGGTTAGAGGGTTAAGTAGGGTAGGGGGAGAAGGGGAGAACCATAGGTATATAAACAAGAGATGTAGACACAAACAAAGACGAAACATTTATTCTAGTAGATATAGGTTAAAAAAGTCTAAGATGTATACACAATTATATACCATAAACAAAATGTGAGTCAAGAAATTAAAATTATGTACACACCTCAAGGTCAACTCGACAAAGTTTAGGACTTTCTACTACGTCACTTTCACGACGTGAGTTATACGGTCGTTTAAACCTTTTGAGTCGTCACCTGTGTCCTGACCTTTTCCAGTCGAAAGTAAGGTTAGGGTTTCTTTTCGTTACAGTTTCTTACGAGTTGATGACGTGTTAACATGAGTAGAGTGTACGATCATTTCATTACGAGTTTTAAGAGGTTCGGTCCGAAGTCGTTATGCACTTGGCACTTGAAGGTCTACAAGTTCGACCAAAATCTTTTCCGTCTCCTTGGTCTTTAGTTTAACGGTTGTAGGCGACCTAGTACCTTTTTCGTTCTCACAAGGTCTTTTTGTAGATAAAGACGAAATAACTGATACGGTTTCGGAAACTGGCACACCTAGTGTTATTTGCCACCTTTTAAGACTTTCTCTACCCTTATGGTCTGGTGGACTGGACGGACAACTCTTTAGACATACGTCCAGTCCTTCGTTGTCAATCTTGACCTGTACCTTGTTGTCTGACCAAGGTTTATCCGTTTCCTCAGGCAGTTCCGACATATAACAGTGGGACGAATAAATTGAATATACTCTCATGTAATACTCTTTGTGACCCCACCTTCTTCGTGTTCGACCTTAGTTCTAACGACCCTCTTTATAGTTATTGGAGTCTATACGTCTACTGTGGTGGGAATACCGTCTTTCACTTCTCCTTGATTTTTCGGAGAACTACTTTCACTTTCTCCTCTCACTTTTACAACCGAATTTCGAGTTGAAAGTCTTTTGCTTCTAGTACCGTAGGCCAGGGTAGTGAAGTACCCTTTATGTACCCCTTTGTCACCTTTGTCATCGACTGAGGTAAAACCCCCGGAGGTTTTAGTGACGTCTACCACTAACGTCGGTACTTTAATTTTCTGCGAATATGAAACCTGCCTTTCAATACTGGTTGGATCTGTCGTATAATTTTTCGTCTCTATAATGAAACAGTTGTTTCCAGGAAGATCAGTTCCGACACCAAAAAGGTCATCAGTACATACCTACACTCTCATGCCTTTCGACTCACGTCTTCTTAACTACGAAAACTTAACACCACAACCTCTTCTGAGAACTCTCAGGGAACCTGACGTTCCTCTAGGTTGGTCAGATAGGATTTCCTCTAGTCAGGACCCACAAGAAACCTTCCTGACTACAATTTCGACTTTGAGGTTATGAAACCGGTGGACTACACTTTTCGACTGAGTAAACTTTTCTGGGACTACGACCCTTTCTAACTTCCGTCCTCCTCTTCCCCTGCTGTCTCCTACTCTACCAACCCACCGTAGTGGCTGAGTTACCTGCACTCGAACTCATTTGAGGTCCTCAACCACTACCTGTCCCTCCGGACCGTACGACGTCAATTACCCCAGTGTTTCTCAGTCTGTGCTGACTCGCTGACTTGACTTGACTTGACTAAGTTAGTCTTATCTCTGATGAAGGTAGAGGGGAGTCTTACAAGAGAACTGTTAACTAAAACGGAAACTCTTTATCAGGAATCGGTTATCCTTCAACCCCACCCCCAATGCCCCCCATCACCCCCCTCGACCACTTCAATTTAGATTGGACTAACGGTATTCGGAAGTCGTTAGAATAGATAAGTTGAAAATCTTAGTGTGTTGATAAGGAACTACTCTCACAGGGGGGTGGGAAACAATCCGTATATCTTTCCTTACAGTGTCATCTCTACTCTCTACCGCACACAAAGAGAGGTGACCTAATGGTGTGAAACGAATTAGAATCTACCATCAAAATACTCTATCTGGTCTTGGAAAGGGACTGTTGTCTCGTTTTGAGTACGAGACGTTAGACTTTACGTAGTGTGGTAGACAAAGATCTTCAGTTATTACCGGTCTTGTGTACGAGTTCTTTTGTTCCCCGATATCTACTAGTGTACTTCTACTTGGCTAGGGAAAAACTATCTATGATAGGTTTAAACATATCATGCGTGTTCGTGTGTGTCCGGGTGTTTAAAGTGTCTCCAGGTACCCTCAGTTCTCTCCCACACTAAAAATCACTCGAATAAATCAACTATTTATTGAGGACAAAATCCAGATTCGGGAGAGGATGACTACTTTTTCTTTATTTCTGATTTTCTTCTAACGTAGAAGTATACTCAAAAAGAGTCGGATGTCATAGGAGAAATTCAGACAAATAGTGTGAGGGCGTTCTCCACCTTCCGGGACCCTCGTGACGTCTCACTTCTCTTAATTCGTCATGTCAGAAAAGACGGAAGTTTACCACGATACTTCCATCCCATTACTCCTAAATTTTACTACGTCAAAGTCGAAGAAGAGAAAATGGAGGGAACTAATGATAGCAGAGTGGGGGGTTCACTTACAGAGGGTACAGATTAGCCTACTCCACTTCTTCTCTTTTAATGTAAATAAAATTCGAATTTCAAATCGGTCTACCCTCCGTCGAATTCAAAGCACACTTATATTAAACTAATAAAGGGGTAGAGTGGTAGGGTACAACTCAACGGAGACTGTTGACTATTTTAAGTGTAAAGGTTCGTTTAGATCCTAAATCTATATTTATACGTCTCACCTCGCGTGTTTAATTGAGTACAAGAGTTTCAATTTTTCCCACTTTAGCCTGATTGAAGTGTATTCTTTTAAAAGCTGATACGATCACTCTACCTCGTTTTATCTTGTATTGGGTATTAGTCTAAAGTTTTAAAAAGGTTAAGTATTAAAAATTGTCTTACTCATCCTCGTAAGATCGTTTCGATTAATGATTCAGACTCTAGTTAAAAGAGTAATTGACAACCATATTTTAACCTCGATCCGAGGTAAACTTCATTAAAAGGGTTTGTAACTGTATTTTTATACACAATACCTTATTTAATTTTTAAACCCTTTACAATACTATACCCTCTGTCTTTAAAGTCGCGGATAATCATCAAGTGTAAAGAAACGAAGTGATTCCGTGTCCAACTCTCAACCTTAAAGAGGTAAAGTAGGAACATCGGGTGTTGGAAAGACGAAAGTCAAGACCTAGAAATAGGTCATAATATTTACTTCTCCGATCCTTCATTACCTCACCTTAAACCACAAAGAAACGGTCAGACTAGCTTCACCAAACCTAGATCTTTGTCTATGAAGAAGAAAATTTTTTTTTTAAAAAAAAAAATGAAATAAAATGAAATGTCATGACATAACCAAAACGGTATGTAACTGCACATAGGTGGTGCCCACATGTACGCTAGGGTTTGTACTTGGGGGAAGGGTGGAGGGAGGGGTGTTGTAGGGAGACCCAGTAGGGGCACGTGGTCGGGGTTCGTACGACATAGGACGTAGCCTGTATCTGACCGCTAAGCTAAGAATGTACTATCATACGTGTAAAGTTACGGTAAGAGGGTTTAGTAGGGTGGGAGAGGGAGAGGGAGACTCAGGTTTTCAGGCGATATGTGTAGACACAGAAAAAACGACAGAACATATGTCCCAGTAGTAACGGTAGAAAGATTTAAGGTATATATACACAATCATATGACATAACCACAAAAAGAAAGACCGAATGAAGTGAGACATATTAGTCGAGGTCAAAGTAGGTAGAGTAGTCTTGACTAAGTTTACATAAGAAAAATTGCCGACTCATTATGAGGTAACACGTATACATGGTGTCGAAAGAATAGGTAAGTAACATCACATTAAAGATATGTTACAACACAATTACAGACGACATGTTACAACACATTACAGACGACATGTTGCTTCACTTAGTCGAAGTACATATGGACCACCGAGTCACCATTTCTTAGGCGGATGGTCACGTCCTCTGTGTCCAAGTCCGAGACCCACCCCTTCTAGGGGACTTCTCCCTTTACCTTTGGGTGAGGACGTAAGAATGGACTTTTTAGGGTACCTGTCTCCTCAGACCGTCCGACATCAGGTACCCCAGTGGTTGCTCAGTCTGTACTGAATCGTTGATTTGTTGTTTGTTGTCATGTATACATAGGGGAGGGAAAATTTGGAGGGAGGATGGGGAGGGGACAGGGTAGTGTCTCGTGTCACTCTATCAAAAAGACTATCAGTCTATCAAGACTGTGTGTATCGACAGTCTATCAAAAAGAAGATTTATCTAGGGAGAATCCTTGTCTTGACGTTCCATACCTATTTCGTTCGAAAGTATACATAGGGGTAAAAAAAGATCAACCTGGGTCACCCCTCCTTCCCGTCTCTGAGACAGGTCTACCACCTCATTTTTCATTTTCGTTAGTAAGAGTGGTGAGGTCCGTCACGTCTCGACCTCACCTCAGTAAAGGTGTGAACCTCGACGGGGTTCGTCGTCGTCGACGTTGTCGTCTGTGCACTCGCCATCACACAGGACCCTCTCCGGTGACGGCCTAACAGTACCAAGACTGAAAGTTGACCTCATTGGTCCGCAAACTCCTGTTCTCTGGGTGGTTAGTAAAATTTTACTTCAGTAGTTGCGAAAATATAAGTCTCCGTCTTAACAATGAATTAAAGTTTGACCATGAAATATTAATTAAAGATAGTCGGTGGAAACATAAATCCTAGAAGTCAGAAGTTTATTAAACTCCTTGGTAGACTACTGGAGCCCCCGTCTTGGTAATGACTCGTTATAAATGAACTCCCCGGGTCTGGAAGATTTCCCCTAAAGAGATCCTGGGGAGTCTTAGGGGTAAAAAAACAGCCGTCGTGGTAGAGGAGGAAACCTTTGGGTCGGACTTGTAAGGACACAGAGTAACGATCACGGGATGGGGTAGTCAAGACATGCAAATTTATAACACATAGTACGACTACAGACTCGATCGACTTAACAGTGACAAAACAAGAAAACATTCCAACTAAAGGAATAAATACAAAATGAGTTTGTTTACAATTCTAAACATACGGAATCACCTCCCCCGTGTCACAGTTGACACTACCTTCTTCCACACCGATACAGGTAGTATAACTTAAACCTTAAGAGTATTGGAGTCCATCTCCCACTTGACAAAATAAAGATCCACTCCTATTGGACGAATCTTAGTAAAGTTTGAGTAAGAAAACTCTAAACACTTAATTAGATCAGGTCCCTCTCGGATATTCTTGTATGACTAGTCGAAGTAAAGATCCTTTGAAAATTTGGAAATGTCACAATCATTATCTCTTTAAGAGGGAAATTCTTGAAAAAATACACTCAAAAGTTCTATAAGATCTAATTGTCAAAGATAAAAACCAAACAAGTAAAAGACTAAGATTTCAATTATCTCTATTGAATCTTTGTTTCTACAAAATCAAATTGTTAGATTTCAGTAAAAACTTTAATAGAGGAATAAAAAAGAATTTGGAGAGACGAGAAAAAGACCACCACTTTGTCAAAGGATTTGTATCATCACTTTAATCTTTTAAAATTCAATCTTTTATTTTATATTTTCTAGTAGGGTCATCAGTAACAATTATAAGAAACGTAAAGACGGTTAGAAACCACGTATACACAAATCTTTAGAACGAGTAGTAACGTTGGGGTGTAGGATCTCTGGAGGACTTTCAACATTCAACGAGTCGTGTATGTACATGATCCCCACTAGAAATAGTACATTTAATAAGAGTAAGAAAAGTTAACTCTCCCGTGGAAACGTAGTAAACTAATTTTACAAGTGAAGACTTTGTAACATAGACGTCTACTCACAAACCCGACAGAGGACGGGTGGTCCTTGGTCACTGGAGACACCTAAATTGTCGAAATAGATTTCTGTTTACCTACTCAAAGACATCTTATGTACCTAGGGGAAAAATACCTTAGGAAAAATTTAAGACTAGTTCAAACGAAGTAGTTATGTCGAACACGTCTTAAAAAGACAGGACTTATAACGAGTCTATCTCTTAAATAAGGGTTCAGGAAAAATAACCGTAGAGACAGGTTAGTCAACATTAAGAAGGACGTCCACTAACATGGGAGGATCAAAAAGGATTGACCGATTACGTTCACCTAAAAGTTCATAACTTTTGTTTAGAGTTTATGTAACGAGAGGTCAAGGAATTAACGATAATAATTAAAACGAGATGGGATTTTAACCGTACTCGGGAACTCAGGTCAAAAGAGTCACAGTCATACACTCCGTAATTTTAGGTGACTGGGCTTTAGTGTCGGAATAGTCTCTTACTGGGGTCTCAGTGCAACACGGTTCCTTCTCAGGTAAAACGGATCAAAAACGGTAACAAGAGTTTGACGATTTATGATCTAAGGTTTCGAGTTCGTATTCACGTATTTGTAAAGGTAATTACCTGTACGGTGAGGGCTGCCATTGACGTTTTGAGTCCGTGGAGGTCGCGGGACCTTCAGACCGAGGTCTGGAAGGAAGTTACAGAATGTACCAACTGACAGGGAAGAAGGGTCTACCGGATTGACGACAAGTTCCATCCGTCACAAGGTCAAGAACCAAACAAGGAGGTCAAAAGATCCTCACGAAAGCGACAGGTTTATCTATGTATAAGTCTAGTATCTTGCGTCCTCCTTTCGGACACGATCTCTATGATTGAACCCTCAGTAGCGGGACACTCAACCCCCATTTCAGTACCATAACCCTTCTAACGGACCTCCCTTAAACCTCTCACTGGTCACATCCAGATCCTCTATTTGGACGTCCTTTGGAAGGAAATCCCTGGTGTATCTTCTTCTCCTTTCGAAAGGACCACCGAGTCTGTCATTCCTTAGACGGACGTTACGTCCTCTGGGCCCAAGTTAGGAACCCAGAGTTTTTAGGGCACCTCTTCCCTTAGAACCTTTTAGGGTACCTCGGACCACTTGACATCAGGTACCCCAGTGTCTTTCAGTCTATGTTGACTCACTGATTGTGAAAGGGAAGCGAAGTTTCCTTCTCCTCCTGGTACGTTTTCTCTCCGTCCTCGTCCTCCCCGTCTTCGTCTTTCGTGTCTTCGGTTCCCAGTATATACACCTGGACTTTCCTCAGGTCCTACTTCCGTCTGTAGGACCACTTCTCTTCCTGAATACTAGAACCAAGACCTTATACATAATAATTTATCGAACAGTAAACTGTAGAAACGTACACATTGAAAACCTATAACGACCGTAACCGACTGTCAAAACGTCAAGTGAAAGGTACGTCCAAACAAGATAAGTAGTCTCTCTCTTTCATGTTCGTACAGATTTTTATAAAATTTGAAACAAGTCATGACAAACCTTAGAAAATAATCGTTGAAAAGATTCCTAAATCTAAGGAATAACTTGGACTTTTACTCACGACCGTATTATTTCTTTAGGATTAACCTAATTATGATCAGTACCAAAGCTATAAGGGATTTTCGATGAATAACTAAATTTTACGTCAGAAGTCGAGGGGAGTCTATAACGTTAGTCTGAAACAAGTTCCCACTTGTAGTACACTTGACTGTTAGTGTATTCTAAATTTTGAGACGGAAAGTGTGCTCAAAGTCTAGGTCTGGAAGAAAAGAGAGAACCTGAGATTAGTTTGGATTTCCCTTAACCGTAAGTGTTTATTTATCATACAATGTCACACGTAAAACACCCTAGGAAGAGAATGACTCACCTACTGTATTTTAACGGATCGCAAGTCCCGTTTCCACAGACAAGTAAGAGAAACTACAGAGACCCGGGTGTTCGTGACATGGAAGGGGTCGATCAGTTCACCACTACCACCTTCTTTTGTAAAGATAATGAGACAACAAGTCAACGATTCAGTACAGGTCAAGAAACATTGAGGTACTTGACGTCGAACGGTCCGAAGGAACAGGAAGTGATAGGGGGTCTCAGACGAGTTTGAGGACAGGTAACTCAACCATTACGGTAGGTTGGTAGAGTAGGAGACACTGGGGGAAGAGGAGGACGGGAGTTAGAAAGGGTCGTAGTCCCATAAAAGGTCACTCAGTCGAGAAATGTAGTCCACCGGTTTCATGACCTCGAAGTCGAAAGTCGTAGTCAGGAAGGTTACTTAAAAGTCCCAACTAAAGGAAATCATAGTTGACCAAACTAGAGGAACGTCAGGTTCCTTGAGAGTTCTCAGAAGGGGTCGTGGTGTTAAGTTTTCGTAATTAAGAAGTCGAGAGTCGGAAGAAATATCAGGTTGAGAGTGTAGGCATGTACCGATGACCTTTTTGGTATCGAAACTTGTTATCGGAAATTACTCAACGATTGCGTTCACAAAAGGGACTCGTTGTCGGGCATTACTCAAGGATTACACTCAGAAAGGAGAGCTCCTCACAACCGATGAACCAATTATACTTCTAGTTGGATTGACACCAAAGGGAACGAATCCCCGTCACAAAGGAACACGAGATTTATCCTAATTAAAGGTATTGAATTAAATGGTCCAGGTTCTCCGCTCGACGTCAACGATACCCTTGTATTGATTTAAAGGAACACAATCATGCAAATTGTGTAGTTGTCACTACGATATCACTATATGCATACAGAAGGAAAAGGGTGAAAGTAAAGGAATAGGAAAATCTACCTAATGAGAACCCGTTTCCTCTTCTCCTAACTAAAAGTCTGATCAAATAGACTAATCACACAGTGTCACAAGTGGGCCGGTCAATAAAAGTACCATTAATGTTCAGGTTCCTACGGACACAGACTGGAAATGGAGGACGGAAACCAACCACGATGAAAACTGTCCGAAAGATCGTAGTATCTCCGGGAACGACTTTCTCTCCTTTTATAACAAGTAGGGGTATGAGACCCACGGGTTGGAACACGGGGTTTGACTTGTTAACAACTGACTTACAGTGTACCGAAACACATACCACTATTGAAAACAAGTAAGTGGAAAGTAAAGGTGGTCGTACTTAGTAAAGAAACGATTTTGACTTTCCGGAGAACCCAATCTATAGATATACGTGTGTCTCACACTGATAGTCCCTTCATGACCGTAACGTAAAGATCCGGTGTATTAGAAATCGGATTGTAAACGTATAATTACCTATTAACATTTTGTAATACATTTAATATGTACCACCACTTATATAATAGTTTAGTTTACCGGAAATCTCCATTAATGTCCTACGACGATACAGTTGATCCTACGACGTCCAACTTACGACTTGTAAAAGGTATCTTATTTTATATTGGACCCGTCTCAAATAAAGACAGGTTTCAGTACTCAACAGAAAGTCACACTAAAAGTTAAAAATCTACTACTTCGACTATGAACCCTACTATAATCAACGTCTTATAATCCCCAATTTTCTTATTTTCGGACTAACTTTTTATAATCTTACACCTTTGAGAATTCCAACCATTAGTTAATTTACAAACTCAGTGTTTCAGGGTACTCATAAATAAAGAAAATAACATGACTAAGTTTGTATGAAAGAAAAATAAACAAAAAATTAAAATTGTATTAGGTAAGAATATCATTTTACGTGGTCTGTTATGACGGAGTTCAGTGGGGTGACGATTTACTGAAATAAATAACTGTACTCAAGAACTTCTGGTGACAGACGAAATAGTGAGACAAGAGCTCAGGTTGAACTATAGACAAGACATCTACCACCGTTCTTTCGTAACACCTTCCTTTCTTCCTACCTTGTATCCCTCCCTCCTTTCTCCGGCTCTCCCTTCGTCCCTCCTTTCCCCTCTTCCTCCCACCTCCGTCCTTTCCTACCCGGTCATCCATGAAGGTGGTACTCTCACCTAACACCCGTTGGGCTCAGTGAAAGAAACTGACAAAAAATCCAAATGACATACTCCTTTCTTTCTTCCAAAGAGAAATCTTGTATATAAAAAGGTAGATATTTACGACTGGCATAGATCACGAATCTTTCCTCCGGCAGAGACATTTAGAGAGCACCATCAGTTATCACTCACCATCTGATTCTAGAAATAATGGTAAATTTAGACAAGGAAAGATTAGAGAAGAGAAAACACACACACACACACACACACACACACACACACACACACACAAACAAAAAAACTCGGGGACCCACACTCGGGTCCGTACTGTAAAAACTTTAATACAAATTTAAGATACAAAGTGAAATAAAAACCGACGAGAACCGGGAGTAACGACGTTCCCGATCAAGGAGATCATCGGTGCGTACACCCCCGACGAGGGACCGACGTCCCGAGTCCGAAGAGCCCTGTCGTCGAAGAGAACGACGTGCCCGAAGCCGTCGACACCGCGTCCCCGAGTTAGCGGGGTACCCGAATCAGCGGGGTGCCGTACACCCTAGAAGGGACTAGTCCTTAGTTTAGACACAGAAGACATGACCATCTACCTAAGAAATGGTGACCCGGTGGCCTCTTCAGGAGATTAGGCAAGAAGGAATTTTGGGAATAAAATGAACTAAAGGTATGTTTTGCTAGGAGAATAGTGGTAATAAGGTTGATAAAAAACCAAGAGACAAGACAATCACTTTTGACCCCCACTTTGCAAAAAAAGGATTTTGTATTGACTATAATACGGTCCATAGAGGAAGGGTTATCGTTTATATTTTGTCATTCGTTTAAAACCTCCAGTCTTGGACTTTACCTAGTTTTACCAGTAAGTCTACACGAGATCCTTTAGTCTGAATCGGACTCATCGGAACCTCCAGTCTTTGGACACAGACTCAAGGGACGAGGAGGACAAGACAAGGAGGGACAGGGGTCGGGTAGTGGTATAACCCGATCTTGAACCCTATAATTGGGTGTAAAAACTGTTCAATTAAATGAACCAAATCAATATGAAATTTATTTCTATTACCAGATTGTAATACAGTCGACATTTCGTGTTTTATTAACAACTGGATTCAAAAGTTCAAAACCAACTAACAATATCTTAAAATACCCGGGTAAAGATTGGTCTGTTTCCCTTTCCCTGATACGGGCTAATTTTTGTAAGGACAACGAAAGAGTCGCGGTCCCAAGTCAATCTACTAATTTAGGGACGAAACGAAGAACGACTAAGACACTGGAGTCTACTCATGAAAGTATTCGGGACGACGTGGTCGAAAATTTCTGGACCTATTCCCCCACCGTCTCCTACTCTATCAATCTATCGTAGTGGCTGAGTTACCTGTACTTAAATTAGTTTGACACCCTCTATCACCTCCTGTCTCCTCGGACCGTACGTCGTCAGGTACTCCAGTGTTTCTCAGTCTGTACTGAATCGTTGACTTGTTGTTGTCACTACAGAGTAGAGTATCGACACAACACTAGTTTTCTCCAGTGTCTATACTTTCAGGGATTGTTTCCCGGATTAAGTATCTTCCACGAGTTATATACAGAAAGGAACATGCATTGAGAGGAGTAACGGTTGAAGAAGGACGTCACTATTATACCTTTGGAGATTTTCACTGACAACAGTTTTGATTGTACGGTTGTCTATTACATGTCAGGTACGGACGGGAATCCATTCAGTAGACAAGTAGTAGTTAAACGAAAAAGAGGTAAAGGTTGAGTCTAACCATTAAACCTCGGTAACCTTTGATTATCCTTTTACCTTCCGTAACGATAGTAATAACGAGACCACCTTACTCCGGAGTACGTCCTTTTAAACTCCCTCCGTTTCCTATTATTTCCTTTTTTCTTTGGACGGATCTTAATTCGACAGGATAGATCCCGGAGGAAGTGTACTGAAGTTTCGGTATAAAGGAATTCACCCTCAATTTTCGAATTAGAGGAACGGTAAATCTTATTAAGAATTACTGATTGTATCATGACTTAGTAAGAAACCGAGACACTCTATGATAACTACCGACATGACATTTCGTTACTTTGTGTCTTTACCGAAGACGGTATGTTACGTTCTCCTTTTATCTCGTCGATTAATTATCCGGTATTTTATAGACGATGATGACGATGATGATGACAATGATAACTATGTAGGCTAAAAATACTACAGGACATACGTTCTTCGACTATGTAACCAAGTATAATGACAACTTTAATACAATTCCGTGAGTACTGTTGTTCGTGACGTCTCCTGACACCCAGTAGTCCGAGGGACAGAATATCTTGTAGAAGGACATTTTCGGGGATTGACTACACCACCAAAGGGACTCGCATAGTCTTAGGTCTGAACCCAAGTAATTCTCTGAAGGAGTTATGTCTTTTGTGTCTTCTCGTTTCCATTCCCCTGAACAGAGTCCCACCGAATGACCCGAAACCTTTTCTAGGTCGTAGGTCAAGAATAACCTCTGAGAGTGGATGTCTCTGGGGTCCACCGGACCTGTCCTGTAGAGTTTGACTATCTACGGAGTACCTATCGTCGCATTACGGACTACTGTGTCCGGAGAGGGGTGTGAAGGGGAAACAGGAAATAACCCTCATCATCTTTCCTTCTTTTAATGGTACCCAAAGTCTTTAGAGACTTTTTAGGAAAATCCGACACACGCTTTAATCTGGTGTTGAGACTTGAAAGATTACCGAGTGTCAGAAACACCTTAGGAGGGTGGTTTATAAGAGTCTATCCTTATAACGGGGGGACTTTAGTCCCGGAGAACCAAAAGGTCCCCCTAGACATATGGTGTAAGTCATAGGTCTCCGACCGGACCGGACCGTTCGGTGGGGTCCCAAAGGACATAACTCTAATAGACTTCTGCTCCACCGTAGTACGAGACCATTTACCACGAACCGAGAGCGACTAAGGGACCTCCTCCTTTGTCGTTGGGTGAGGTCATAAGAACAGACCAAGAGAGACTCATTCGTAAACTGATGGACCAAATCGGACCCAGTATTCCGTGGTCCCGCCCTAGGGAAACCTGTGTCTCCTCGGAAAACATAAATTTTTGACTGTCTAATTGATCTGGATAAAACACCATCCCTATAGGACAAAACAAAAAATTGTCCGTCGTGTGGGGGTAGATTGTCTAGTGTCAATCCAAAGTCGAAAAGGTACCCTCGACAAGAACCAGATTAGGGTCACACACGTCATCCTCAAGACTTCCTACCACGAGGGTCTTAATCAATAGAGCAACACTTGAGTACACACTTTTCGTCTGAGATGGATCACGAGGACAGTTCTTTCAGTGAATCTTCTTTGACGTTGACAACAACGAAAAATTAGTGACGTAAAGAAAGGAGTTCCTATGTGACTGGAGTATTTTTCTTGGTCGAGCCCTAGATATCAGTTATTTTATCGAACACAAATATTTAGTGGAAAGGAGGTTTCATATTTTTGATGAGGTGTTTAAAATGAGGTTGATTTGAGAAGAACTTAATAATAACTCTCTCTGTTCTCATAATATTTAAGAAAGGTCCATCCTAACATGAAAATGTAAAGAAAACAAGGAGAGCTTCGTGATTACCAATGACTTATAAAACACTAACCAACCAACGACTAATGATAATTCTAGTTACGATTTAGAATGACCTAACATGTCTTACTTTATACCTTTAGATTCCAACGAGAAAGTCGGGTCTGATACTCGTCCGTAGGCGGAATCTTTCTGACCGTCGGGTGACACATATCAACCCATGATGGGTCGACATCCCCCGTGGTAAGTGTACCGGGCCCACCAAGACCACGGGAAATCTTAACCCGAGTCGAATCAACATGTGTCATTACGTAGACACCCGTGTCGTTCTGGACTCTGATATCCTGAATAATGTCTACACCACTCGTCCATGTTAAGGGGTTTGTTAAAGAATGGGAGTTTTAGAGTCCTCTGTCTGGATTATTCTGAAAAGTGGACGCCCTCCTGACCTCGATTGTGACACAACTTGTGACTGAGTGTCCGACCAACCTCGTCTAGGACGTTTACCTACCACCTCTGGTACTAAACAATCAAGACCCTTCTCAACGACCCGACACTCAGACGTCCCCCACCCAACCATAGAACTCACGATTTCGAAACTAAAATCCGACCGTGTGTATGGAGACATCTGAGTACCCAGAAACCGAAGACGACATCGTAGTCAACAATTTTCTGCTTCCTCTACTCCAAGGCTCTCCCTAAGTTTAACGGATTTAAGGGTAAGGATCATTCACCAGTTCTTCCTCAAGTGGATTTAGAAATTTTGAACACAAATACGTCATATGAAAGGACTAAGATCAAACCTGTTCAATAAAATATCTGTGAGGTCGAGAAACGAAGAATAGTAAAAGAGATAAATAAGTGACCGGTGTCTTCGGTAAAAAGAGTATAAGTAAAATTACAAGTCACAAATGTAAAGTCCTACTCGGCGTTGACGAACACTGTACCGACTGTCCCTCTTTACCCATAGAACCCCTTCGATTTACTATTCGAGGAATCTTTAGACAAGGGACCCATTACCTTATACGGATTGAGGTAACAAATATTCGTCATCGTAATAACGATCCTGTTCTTTACGTTATGTATACGATTATACACGTACTTGTCAACCTTTCTACAAACTTGGTTTCTTCGAACAGATAAAGTGTAAATGTCCGTTACTTTTAACTTTAAAAATTTCGTCTAAAAGTTACTTCTAACCTCTCCACGGTTTTTAATCTCTAACGATGTATCACCACGGAAGGAGGTTTAATGATGTCCGTACGTACGACAAACGTTCCCCTCCCATTGTAATAACGGTCAAAAGTTTAGGTTACTAAGACATTTTATAATGTATTATATATCATATCACCATATCACAATCAGTGAGTCACGACAGACTGAGAAACACTGGGGTACCTGACATCGGGTGGTCCGAGGAGGCAGGTACCCTAAGAGGTCCGTTCTTATGACCTCACCCAACGGTAAGGGAAGAGGTCTCCTAGAAGGGCTGAGTCCCTAGTTTGGGGTCAGAGGAAGTAACACCCGTCTAAGAAATGGTAGACTCGATGTCCCTTCTAGGGATATATTATACCTAATTAATATATTATATAGAATGTGTTTAGGGGGCCCATACGACTCATATTAAACTTATTTGTATTTAAGAATTTATATTGAACTTAACTCTGATATATTTTATGATTTTTAAAAGAAAAAAAAAATTTAAAATAATTAAAAAAATAAAAAATTTAAAATTTTAGAAATTAAGAATGTACGCAAGGGTTCGTACTTGGGGGGAGGGTGGAGGGAGGGGTATTGTAGAGAGACCC